>CABFVX010005208.1:0-22340 GCA_902151425.1 Timema shepardi | reverse complement strand
CGATTCACTCAAAAGAAAAACTACCATTCCTAAGCTTAGCCTGGTGTGAGTATTCTGCAGATCCCACTTGTTTATCTTGTGACCTTTGTGTTTAAGAAGAACCGAGTAAACTCAGAAAGGAAAAACTTCTTTTAAAGATGATTGGTTGGACAGTACCGTGTTCAAAGATTGGCTGTGGTCACAAAAAGTGGATTGTTATAAAAGTAAAGGCCATTGTTCTTTGTGTAAAACTAACTTTGATATAAGTAACATGGGAATATCTTCATTCCGATCTCATGCCAAAGGAAAGAAGCATGTTGACAGAGTGAAAGCTGCTAGTAGGAGCAAAAAAATATTGGACTTGGTCCTTATGGCAATAAATGTAAATGTGGTGTCATCTGTAGGCCTACATGATGTACATCTTAGTTCTAATGAACATGAAGTAGTTTTGAAACCTGAAACTAGACCTAGTTGTTTTATTCAGAACTTCCTTGTCAAAGATGAAGTTTCTCATGCTGAAATATTGTGGGCGGACTAAAATACGAGGGCTTGAATTTAAAAAAAATGCTTCAAGTTTCCATGGATGGATCAAATGTAAACCTCATATTTTTAAGTGAGCTCAAAAGTTACTTGAAAGAAGATTCTCCACAAGATCCCGAGTTACTCGAATTTGAACTTGTTCTTTACACATTGTCCATGGTGCTTACAAATCAGTACATGCTAACTCCAGTTTTTATGCTCACTATATTATTTATTTAAAGATTTTCCAACAAGACATGCAGACTATCAAAGAATAACAGGATCATTGCTTTCCCAATGATTTTTTGTTCTATTAGAAGGGTAGAAAACTCAAGGGTGTTAGAAAGAGCAATGTCAATTTTGACATATTTAAAACAGTATTTTTATTCTAACAAGCATCCTCCAAAATCTGATAATTTTCACACATTAAGCAATTTTGTGTAGGATGAACTTCTGACATCAAAGTTGGGATTCATGCTGTCAGTTCTACTTGAGTTGGAGCAATTTCTCACTGAATATCAGATCAACCAACTTATATTGCAATTTATATTTGCAGATCTAAATAAACCACTTGAACACTTGATGAACAGAATTGTAAAATGTGATGTAATGAATTCAGCAAATACATCCTAAAAATTGTTAGCCGTTGATTTAAAGAAACAATCCAACAAGAAATCACTATCTACTGTAGATATTTGGTTTGCAGCATCAGCAGCTTTGATAGGAATTAGACATCAAGATACTTCAGTTCAGAAGAGATTGTCAAAAATTCCTAGTTGATCTCTGCAATAGACTTTTACATAGGTGTCCTCTCTCTTACAAAATTGTCAAGGGTGCTAGTTGTCTCTCTCCCGCAGTCATGCTCAATCTATCTGTAAGGATCTATAGGATAACTTGTGCATTAGAAGTCCTGCTAGACAAGAAACAACTATCTAGCATGCAAGCTGATGTTGTAAAAAGAGACTACTTGGACTTTGTATTAAAGCAAAAAGTTATTAACTACCTTAAACAATTCACTTCAAGGGGGTGACCAGCTGTAATGATATGGAATAATACATCTCAATAATTTATTATTCACATCTATATTCAAAATTACGATATTTTAAAAGAGAGCGAATAGTAAGATTTATTTGTGTTAAGTTGTCTACGTCTCTGTTTAAAAAGACAATACAGTTTTGTGAACAGAAACGCACCTCAATGACCACACCTTTTTTCTTTTAGGAAGCTTCTAGAAGGAAATGTCGCTTGATATACCCCTTTCAAGGTACACATCTCTTCACTTTCCTTCCTGACGAGGAGCCGTATGGGTGGAGTCTATGAAATCTTAATCTGTGTTCTAAATTTCACGTGTCGGGAATGATCATGCATATAAAGTAATAGTCAGGCTTTTATTAAAATCTACAACATGTGAAATATCTAGCAAAAAACTGTTTATCTACTTAAAATAAAAATAACTATAAAACACTAGAACTTTTAATTTATAAAATAAGACATCATCCCTTTTTAATTATACAAAAAAAGCAAACTTGGAACCAATTCAATCGTTATACCATATGTCACCCTAATGGTGGCGTACAAACATTAATATATCAGGCTAGCTCTTTTAAACGTTACACAGCTTGATAAGTTCTTAATGAATATTTTTTCTAAAGTAAATGCATCCCAAGAACTACAATATTTCACTAAAAATGTTCTTGTTCTCTTCCATAGCAATGTAGCTGTTGAGTGAAGTTTTTCTGTAAATAAAGAATGTCTGGTTATTGTTATGATGCAGTCACTGCTGCTGGGGACTTTTAAATATGACAATTTCAAAAAAAGATGATTCATGCTGTGAGGAATGCATCAGGAATAAGGAAAGAAGCGCTTGAAAAGAAGAAAATTATTGAAGTAGACTTAAGTCAAAAAAGAAAAACAGCATCTGAAGAAATAGAAAATTAGAAGTGAAAAGGAGAACAGTTTTGCAGAAATCAAAGGAAGAGGCAGAAGTGTTAGAACATAAAATGCAAAAATTGAAAAGGTTTTGTGATTGAATGAATTTTAACTTTGGTCTACATTCTAAGAATGTCTTTGTTTTGTTTTTGGTTATTATATCATAATTATGTTAGGTATCTTTATTTCCAAGTAATTTTTATCAACATAATATTTGTTGGCTTTCATTGAATATTCTGTATCTTTATTACTATATATTTATAAAATAAATTTACTGTCAAAAATATAACTTGTGGAAAGTATCAACTGTCAAGGGGTGGTGGGAATAATAGTTAGTTTTTGTGGGAGGTGGCTGTAATCTTTCTTTGAATTTGCACTACCAAAGCTGATTACTTGTACCTTTAAAGTTCTACGAGTGAGGTGAAATGACCTACCAATTTTGCCAGGAGAGGTATTTCACATCCCTTCCAGGGTTCTTTTACATGCCACATGGAACCGACGGCTTTACTTCCCCTCCGAAGGATGTTGAGCTATGATTTTTTCTTGCTCAAGAAAAAGCCTTTGCCTTCTGTTGGGTTTGAACCCACAAACATCGGGTCCTGAGGCGAGCACTTTACCCATAAGACAGACCACTGAGGTTGACGGTGGTATAGGTCATTCATAAAATGTAATGTGTGTGTGTTTTTTAAGATGTGTCAGGTCCACCTTTTTTCAAACATGAAACTTCATTTTGCCATCAAATCCCTAATTAAAATTTGAATTTTAGAAAATATTGTAAGTATAAGTGTTTAATTTTCCCAATAACTGGGATTTTTTCCTTCACTTCTGATTTTGTATACATTAAATGTTAAATTAATTATCTGGGGTTTGGTTGTTAAATTTTTCCTATCATTATTTTGGTTTTAACTACAAGAAACTATTTAACTATTTTAATACCTTTAAAAAATAACTCAAACTTAGTATCTATTAAAAAAAATATGATTTGAGTCTTGAATCTATGAATATACCTTGTGGGTTCTAGGGTCCCATCCTTAGTATATACTAGAATATATGTGTCAATACACTTGATTCTTGATGTAAAAATGGTTAATTATGACAGAACTAGGCCTACCCTAACTTTCTATCATTTTGTGATTTTGAAATTGGGATTTTTGTCTCTTGAGTACCTTTCATATATACTGATTTTTTTTTAACCTGGAAATATACTGGAATTTCAAAACTATAGCCAGGTAGATACCCTCCTCTTTCCCCCAATTTTTCCCTTCCATGCCATTGTGCCAAAGACAGTTCCTCCTAAGAATGTGTCTTATCCAGTTTGCCTTGTACCGAAGAATCACATCCAAAATGGTTCTTTTCTCACCCACTCTTCTTAGGATCTTTGTTTGCCATCCTGTCTATCCACCTTATCTCCTCAAGTCTTCCCCGGCACCACATTTCAAAGCTCTTCAGGTATTTCTATTCCGACCTATTAAGAGTCCAAGTTTTTGCTCCATAGAGAGTATTGCTTCAATTTTCAGTTCCAAACTTAACTTGCTGGTCAGCAGTAACCTTTTCTTGTTGAAAGCTTCCTTGGCAATGGCGATCCTCAAATTTCCTTGGTGCAGTAGGCATCCTTTGTCAACATACTTCTCAGGTACTTTAACTGCAATATGTTTTCCAATTCCCGATTTCCAATTTTGATTTTCAGAGTCTCTTCATTTTTTTAATCGTCATCATTTTTGACGTCTCATTGTTGATTTCTATACCATATCTTCTCCCTTTATCCACCAGCTGGTCCATTATTTCCTGTAACTCTGTTTTTTTGGCCAGCAATGCTAGATCATCTGCATATTTTATTTTGTTGATGACACGCCCTCCTATCTTGAAATTGCCACATCCCTCCATGGCTTCCCTGACCAGTCACTCTCCAAACAAGTTGAAAACAAACGGTGACAAATAGCATCCTTGCCTCACCTTCACTTGCTGTCCCAGGTACAAGATTGCAACTAGCCTTCTGTGCCTCCATTTGATGCTGATCTTATTGAATATTTCCATCAATTTCTTCTGTTTCACTCTATCGAATGTCTTTCAATGAAATTTATGTAGACCTCTTCCTTGACTTCCAACATTCTCTGAAATTATTCTCAGCATCCCGATAATATCTCTGGTTCCTTTTCCTTTCCTGAATCCAATTTGGTCTTCTCCCATCACACTTTCTATTTTCTGTTCCAGTCACCTGTTTAGTATTCTTGCCACGATCTTTCCCACATGAGAAATGAGGCTGATGGTCCTGTGGTCACTGCATAATTTGGCTTGTTTAGATTCTTCTTTAGAGTCACCGTGGCTACATCTAGAAAGTCCTTGTGCCATTCTCCTGTTTCGTAGATCCTATTTATAAGTTTTGTTAGAGCTTTGTAATAATTACATTTTATTTTTAATTTGATACCTTAGTTCATCCATTAACTTGTCTGTCAATTTAGCTTAATTTCTGGCAGGTCTGAAATATTTATTATTAGTGAAACCACGGCTTCCCCTTTCACAATGATGAATTAATTGCCCTAGGCTGATACAACTATGTGGTTCATAAATACCCCGTGAAATACCTGGCAGATAAAAAATATTTTATATAACAATTTTCTTTTTACCATTGAGCTATCCTTGTTCTTCTCATTTATTTTCTTCATTTATTCACTCAGTAAATTTGATATAAGTTTATTACACCAGAATTCAACCCATTTAGAATTAAGTAGGTGCTTGACCATCTAAGCTAGGTCTTATTTGAAAACTTAAACAATATAAAACAATGTGTTTTTAATACTGAGCATTTAACAAAGCTTATGAATGAATTCTAATTTCCCTTTTGCTAGTAGAATTTAGACGCACAGCAAACTGTTTACAGAGCTACAGGTAGACAGCAGCATCTAAGAACACTTGGGGTGAAGAATAGTAAGGATTACCGAGTCGCAGAATACTAATATGAAATTAATCTATGTACGACAACCACACGATGATTCCCGAGGTGCGTTGGTAAAAAGTGTGTTCGAGACTATCAAAACTAATATAAATAAATACTTTACAGGATAATAGAATATTGAAATTGTGCAGACAACAAATGGGACCACTCCAAATAATTATAAAAGTATGGACAGTTTGGTTTAACAAGTGCGACCCTGGGACATAGGGAAGGGGATCTAATCGTAATAAAAACATTTTATGTGTGCTAGAAAACTTAAATTTGATAGTCGTTTAGGACAACTCCAAATAACCAAATAAGTCTTAAAAATGGAAATTTCTAAATGATAGTTAGAAAAATGAGCTGAAATATTTACAAAACTAATAGAAACAACTAATTTCCAGTGTGGCAGAAAATTGAAATGTATGAGTATATTAAAGGGACATGTCAAATTACTAGAGGTCTGTACATTTTTAATTTTAAATGTGACCCCGGTAAATAGGATGGGGGGAGGGGAGTAAGGGGCTAAAAAAATAAAAACTTTTAGCTGTGATAGAATATTTAAATTTGGCAAGTAGGTAGAGTGAACTTTCAAAATAACCAAAATCTTAATATATGAAATTTATAAGTGGAAGTTGAAGAAATGGTAGGGGAAGGGGGCGGGCTCAACATTTAAAAAAACTAATATATTCAACTATGTCTCTGTGTGGTAGAAAACTTAAATTCTTAGGTATAAGGACCACCCTAAGTAAACAAAAAAAATTGAAATTTTTAAACTTTAGCTATGGGAAATAGGGGAGGGGGAAGCTAAAGCTAGAAATAACTTTTGAGATGAGGTTAGAAATTAAAATTTGGAAGACAGGTAGAAATAAAACTCCAGATATCCAAATAAATGTTATAATTTAATATTTTTCAAAGGGGTTTGGAAAAGTGGGTTGAGTGGTTAAAAACTTACAAAGTATTAGAAACAACCTCTTCTCAGTGCGGTATAAAACTAAAATTCTGCATATAGGCAAAGATACCACACCAAATAACTATAAAAGTCCAAAATTTTTAAAGTTTATAATAGGAGTCCATAAAAAAGGGGGGAGTTTATGAGAGATTAAGTATGGTAGAAAGTCTAAATTTTGCATACTGGTAGAGGTACGGCTTCAGATAACCAAATAAGTCTTAAATGGATATACTACTTTTATGTGTGATATAAAACTGGAATTCGTCAAGCAGAGATAAGGACCACCCAAATTAGCTATAAAGTCTGAACATTTTCAATTTCAAAATTACACTACAAGAAATAGGAAGGGAGGGGTGGGGGGATAGCAGTGTACTAGTAGGAGGTAGACAATTTAAATTTGTCAGGAATGTAGAGGGATAACTTAAAATAACCACAAATACATTTTAAATATTAGTTATTTCTAAGGAGGCTGGTGATATAGGGGGTCTCAAATTTTTAAAATATAAAAGACTAAACTACTTCTCTAAGTGTTAGATGATTGACATAAGTCAGGCGGGTTTAAAGACCAACTCAAACAGTACCAAAGCCTGAATTATTACATTTCTAAATGAAGACTTGGAAAATAGGGAGTGAAGGTCCCCTCAAAATATTTACGAAGCTATATAAATACAATTTTTGTAGATAAATAAGCTTGAAATTTCGCCATGTAATTTAATAATAAAACAGATTTGAGTAGTTAGACAGGGATACATTGTTCACGTTAATTCATTTTAAAAAATCTTATCTAATGCCGCTATGCTCATGACAAATATTCTAACAACTGTTTATATCACCAAGTGATAGAAAATTAAACTATATATTTCTACTAGAGTGATAATTTTTTTTGCCAAAAACAATTTATAAAAAAAAGTGCAAAAAATTGGAATTTTCTCGCATTTCCTACATTTTTTAACAAGTGGAATTTCAAAATTGAAGCCCAGGAAATGGTAGCACTTAAAATGTATACAACCAAAATATAACATTCTTTACGGTGTGTTTAGGTTGACATTTGATAGCCACGGAAAATATCATATAAAATAACCAAATAAGTCTTAAAATTTCAAATTAGAATTGTGGATGCTAAGGAGGGTGAGGGGGACAAAGGGCTTTGTAAATGAGAGTAAATTGCCATCTTTCCAAAGAAAATATACTTTTATGCATGAAAGAAAATTTAAATTTGCCAATTTGATAAAACACATAACCATAAAAGTTAGAAAGTTTGGAATTTGAAAATTTACCGCTGGGAAATTGGAGGGGCCTCTAAAATTTCCTAGGCTATAAAAACTCGATATGTTCCAAATGCGGGTACACTTTATACTAATTAAACCCCCCTCATCCCTAAAAAAATAGCGTAAATAGTAGTACATAAGCATATAACTCTAACGAATATTAAGGCACAATGCTAACAAAAATAACAAAATAGAAAATGTTATTGATGTTGAACACACAAAAAATCTATTTTCTAAAAGGCTCTTTTTATAAAAAATTGGGCTGTAGTAAGACATTTGGAACATTAAATTTGTAAAGGCAGAGGAAAAAAGTTTATACTAAAAGTAAATCAACACACAAACTAAAGACTATCTTAAAGTGGATACATTAGATTTACAAATACATAGCTGTTATCGCATATCTAGGAGCTACATAACAATTAGAATAAACCAATTCAAGTGACATAATTTGATGACCATGATTCTCTTTGGATAATAATGATGCTTCAAAAATAATATGTTTATGTAAAATAGTCTATTATTTAATTTATGCTCGTTGGTGAAATGTGATGCTTTTTTTCAAACATGTTTTTATGATCGTGCTTAGGTAAAATTTGCATTGTCATTGGATTACGACGGCCGCCCTGCGATTGCTCTCGTTTGTGCACTCAGATTGTAAACTAGGTAATATTTTCCTTCTAAGATGTTTTATTTATTAATTGCAATAACCGAGTTGTGATTGCCATGGTTAGCTTAGGATTGTACACGTAGGAACTTTCAAAACTATGACAACTGGACCAATAAAGTAAGGATGTTATAGCTAAATACATCAAAGCTTGATTTAGTACATTACGAAATCAAAGAGATCAGAATATTATGAAATATATCAATTTACAAATTAGTTTGACACATATTTTTATCAAATTTCTGTTAAATCTTATTTCTGTATTATTACCGTTTTTTTTAAATAATATTAATTATAATTTTAGTTTCAAACCTATCCAAACTACATAATCACAATTTTTTTTCTTTACTTTAGTAGACCAAACATAGCTGTGATTTGGTAAAGTTAATGGTTTTTTTTTTCATACACTTTGTATTGTCAACAATTTTACTCACTTTACTAAACTCTTTTATTGTGAAATAAATATTTATTTTTTAATAAAATCTGCAATTATTAATTGTATGAAAATATTGCTATATTATAGTGAAATAATCTTATACTGAAAGAGTTTTCAGTGTGATATTTTTTAATATGTATTTTTGTTCCTACCAAAATAATAAGAGATATTTAATTTTCCATACAGACACAAGAAGGTGTTGGACACTTGTAATTGGACAAAACATTGAGTTTTTTGTTGTACTATCCTAAAGTGCGTTTAGGGAGATAAGCTTAATTTTTAGACTTGATTTTATTATAAACTGATTTAAAACCAATTTGTTAACTTTTATTGCACATTAATATAAAATAATAATACTGAAACCTAGCACCTTTTCGGGTTATATGCTTAAGTACTAAATACACTTATGGGTTAGGATTTGAGAAGGTTAGATATAGAGGATATGAACCAACATTTGCGTGGAGGCAGAGTGGAAAACCATTTAGGGAAAACCACCCCAGTTCAACTGAGCGAGATTCTAACCTTGGTATCCCCGTCCTCAGCAGTCTATTTCAACACGAAACTAGTGCGTTAGCTAACTATACCACCTAGGCGGGTATTAGTATAAGATAATGTTGAATATAATCATTCCAGTGTTTAAAATAAGGGGGTATTACCGATACCAAATATACACTTAGGAAACTCTTTCCATTGTATTTTCCATGCTTTTAACATCTTTTTTTTTAGTTAATAAAGTAGCATTACACTTGTGTATTTTGTTTATATTAATTTGACAACAAAATGTAAAAATAAATGCAACCTTTACAACTTCAGTATTTCGTTTTAATTACTTATGTATTTTGTGCGCTATGTCTTACTTCTCACTACAGCAATCTGCGTATTTAATCCAAAGGATAAGGAATGAGAAAGGTAAAATGTTAGGGAAATGTGTCCGTATTTGCGAATTATAAGTATATTAGGAAAAAACACTCTCAGTACACTCGATCGAGATTCAAACACTGATATCCCAGTTATTTGTAGTCCAGTCTAACGAAGATGTGAAACCTAAAGAGTTGTTAGTGAAGAAGCTGGTCACAAAATATTTAAAAATTCATTTAAAAGTGCATTTCCAAGACTCATGTCTCTTAAGTTTAAACTGTAGAAATACTGGCATTGTATATTTGAGTCCAACACTCTCAATTGCTTGAAAAGTTTTGTTCAATGAAAGGGGGTGAGGCGGGGCTAAGGGATTACCGCTACCTGGACTATTGTACTCGGAGAGAAGGCAGCACTTAGCTCTCGGCTTGTCTTTCTCACGAGGAACATTTTGAAAGTGAGTTGTTTTAAAGAATTCTCATTTGGAAGCGCTGTTATCACTGGATATTATAAGTTCTACCTGACTCGAGGAGCGCAACAAATCTTCCGTAAAGCTGTGTATCTGTTATTTCTTTGTCTGTGGCCTAGGCCTACCTAAAAAAGGTTATATTATGTGTTTATATTTTATTTAGGGTCATGTCTTTCTACTTAGCTAAGGGTCCTAAGTTTGATTCCTGGCATGGCTGAAAAATGTATTATTTGTGAAGCATGGGTTTGTTCTTTCATAGTGATGAATTAACTGGGTTTTGTGTCTGTTAAAAATTGAATTTAGCTTATAAGTCATTTGCTGATATAATCATTCGGGTTAGAGAGTGCACCTTAAATACCTCAAATATTTTTAAAAAATTCTTTTATCTTTGGTGTTTTACATCCCATAGCTAAATAATTTGAGGAGATCTTCATTGTTGAGTTTTTATATCTTTTAAATCAATAAACTAAAGTGAATTAAAACTGTCATTTTTAATCTATATAATCTTCTTTTTCTTTTTACAGACAGATTCTTCTTTGATATCTGCTCTTAAAAGTAGTGAGAACTATTCACATGTGTTCCGAATCCTTGTGAAATGTTCAGATGAGGAATTGTCATCTCCTCAAATACCATCTAAGTTCTCAGGTAACTAAGCATTCTCAAGTTGAGTAGAATTGTTGGGGCTTATTATCAAAACTAGTTCCAATATCTCAAAACAAAATTGTATGACATTTTGAAGAATCATTCATTCTTATTGTAGTTAAAATAATTCATTTTAAACTTTGTTTCATAGTTTAAAAAATAGGCCCAATTCATTCAAAGCTACTTGTATATTTTTGGTAAAACATTATTTGAATGACTCATTAGTCTAATTCAGCATTTCCCAACCCAGAGGTCCGCAAATTCATACTCTTTATAACCCCTCTTCACTCATAATGACCTGATTTACTATGGGCCAATACCATCACAGCTAGAAAGGTTGTAACTGTATCGTCATGGCTCCTGAGATGTATGCACAAAGTGGCATAACAACTGGGACCGACTTGCTCTATATATTGTTAAGAAACACAGAAGTAACTCAGCAGTAAATTATAGTTCTATGGAGTAAGATTGGGTGAGGTGATGAGAAGACGTGCAGACCGAGTTGATCATGCAAATTGGACACAACTCTTGAATGTGGTTTGAAGTTACGAAATGAAAGAATACCATGTTTTAAAAGGAAAGATTCAGACTTGGACGTCAGATTAAGCAGATTGTGCTGGAATAAAGAGTATTCTGATCAAACTTAGAAATACATTGCTTGATTGGTGCATTCGAGTTGATCAAGGAAATATCTTGAGAAAATATAAATATTTTTATATGTGAATAAATAGATTGTTAGATCTCTAGATCTATTGGTTATTGACTTTTGAAGAGAGGTTGAGTCTTTACTGGAGTACCAAAAGACACCAAACTAAGAGTTCAACACAGCAAGGAAAAGGATAAAAATGTTATAATATGAGATAATAGTTTTCCTTCTCTTTACCTACAGTTAAGAGGTTCCTTTTCAAAAATACACTAACCTGTTTATCTAAAGAGATGACAAAGCTATTACTGTTTCTGGTCTAGTCCTTGCAACCCACACTACTTTGAGAATATAGGGCCTGCTCCACCACCTAAATGCTGACAGACAAGATAACTGAAAGTGGGTGTGTGTAAACATAACACATTGTACTGGTCTGAGCTGGCAGTATAGTCAACAAATTTTGAAATTGTTCGGAGAGAGGTAAAGCAGGGAAACTTATAGTTAAACGTTTGTTTGAAAAATGATAATTGTTTGATAAGGTTCATCAAGCATGTGATACCTTTTTCCACAATATATGTTTGTAAAAGTGGATTTTTGTTGTTATTATTCCAAATTAAAATACTGAAACAAGATGGATGTGGTCTGATCTAGGGTTGAATCTGTTGTTGCTTCAACCAGACATTTCATTTGAAAGCAAATAAATTACACACTTCATCGTATTAAGTTACTCAGTAATATGTAGGTCTACCTTTTAACAAATCATGTCTTTTAGACACTGTTTTATCTTTGAAATAGTTTTAATTGCTAAGGCTGGGTTTACATTCATGAAAAACACATAACTAATAGCCAGATACATTCAAACACTGAGGTTATTTAAGGAGAAAAGTGATGTTATTTGTCTCAAAAACTGATATTATAAGATGAAAGCGATGTTATTATTTACATAAATACAAGTTGAAATAGTGATTGTTAAAAAAACTAGGATAAAACTGTGTACATTTTTTGTTCATATTTTGTATTTAACTATTTATTTACATAGTCGGAGAAAAATCAAATATAAATACGCACAAAACATTTCACGCTTAGTATTGTCTAACTCAATATCTCAATATCATTACATTCCAGTCTTACAAATAGCAATAATCAATTATCAACTTAGGTTTAGACAAAACAATAATAACACCGAAACATGTCGTCATAGAAGACTAAACTACTATCAAATAAGTAGTAGAGAATAAAAATTAAAAAGATATAATTTTTCCAAACATGACCACTTGTAGCAAGGTCCATATAATTATGCCCTTGCTTGGACCTAGCATGAAATCTTTCAAAAACTGAAAACAAAGAATTGATCTATCGAAATTTAGAAATTTAGGTATCGTAGTGTGTAAGAGTAGAAATATACATTTTTAATTCTAACCTCAGATAAAAAAAAAGTTTAAACATCCTGAAAAAACACTATTTTCCTATGATTCATTTTATACTTATAAAATAACTAAAAACAAATACTATGCGTATAAACGGCAGCCCTAGTATAGTGCTATCACCAGTGTTAACGCATTGAAAATTATATTACATAACGTGGTATTTGCCACATTACAAAGAAATTGTGTTTATTTAGAAAAAAAAAAGCATAAATTCATGTTATTCGTGTGAAAATAGAATTTGTATAAAGATTTGTTTTATCGAAAATGTGAATTTTGCATGTCCCTACTAATAGTAAATAGTATATAGCACATAATGCACAAGAAGTTGAAATACATTATTTTCAATGATAGCATTTATAATCAATACATAGTGAATGGTGTACATTACATTTAAAATTGATTTAACTTTAACTTCTTATGTGTTTTGCATGGAGTATAGTATAGATAGTCATTGGACTTAAGGCATATCAGCCAATGAGAATGCGATAAGAGAATATAGCCAATTAAACACCAGTATAAAAGTAGATGAAAATAATAATTATATTCTGTCTTCATCTTCATGTTTGAAATGCCTTGTGGCAGCCATACTTTTTGTCAGTCACGAATTTTCTTTGTTTTAGCATCAATGACTATGATTGTCTATATTAGTGGTACCTAACCTTTTTCAGCTGACATCCCCTTTGGTTGATAATCAAATTCCTACATGTGTCCCCCGCATCTCTCCCTCCACCTATTTTAGGAATATTTATACTAAATAAATGTTTTTTTAATGCTTTGTAGTCATTTATGGATACAAAAAACAATGTAACACTGGCAGGATGGTGGTAGAAAAAAATTATTAAAGATTATTATGGCACTGTTTTCTTTTTAATAGGTTTTTGAATATTAGGTTTGATGTTTGACAGCACATCGCAAATCACTTTTCACCTAAAATGTACAAAGATATTTAGTTTTTGTGAGAGCTGGAGTTGAAAATTTGGTAGTGTTGCACATGGCCACACTAGTAACTTAGGGTAATGTTTTTCAAATTGTGGAACCCTTAGGCTTTGCCATATATCTCAAGCTCTGTGAGGAAATTTTATAATAGAATTTATTTGTTTTTCACACCATAAAATATTGTCAGTAATTAGGATAGCCAAATTCCAATGGTGCAGTCAGAACATGTTAGATTTTTCATTTGTTATAAACTTTTCTATTTGTAAAAGCTAGCTGTCAAACTTGAACGTTTGTAATATTAGTGGAAAAAATACTGTGTGCTCCAGCATGTTTTTTTTTGTGTGCAAAGACTCCTTTGGTCTAGAAAATTTTTAAACCTCTGAGAAGAGATTTTGGGGCAAATTCTAAACTTGAGAGACTGAAAATAAACACCTGCATGCACACTTTTTGGCTGGTCAATGAATTTATTACAGCTGGTAAGCAGTTTGGCCAATACCTCAAGAAATAGTTATCTTAATTACATTGTAAAATTGATTTAATTTTTAAAAAATCTTTAATTTCCATATGATTTTTAACGTTATTTCCAAATTGTTCCCTTCCGCTCCCGTGGAAGTGCTTCAGGTAACCCCCTTCTCTTCCCCCCACCCCCTTTTCCACCTTGGGAACTACTGGTCTATATGATTGATAATAAAGGATAAATGTTACATTCTTCATTATGTTATTGAGAAGTAGCTCTACTATAATATTCATAACTTTAAAAAAAATTGTAATCAAATAAAAATCGTATTTGATTTAATAGTACAGACAACACTTAAATTTGGTTAAATTTAAGTTTCAAAAGATTCAGTTTAATTAACTTTGCTTTTTGATTAAAGAAATTATTTTTAGAAGTGGTCCTCACCAAATTTATGAGGTTTGAATCCACTCATATATCAAATGATTCTGATGGTCATATTTTTTAACATTGTTTTTATGAAATAATTTATTTGAAATATCCTACTTTGTAATATATGAAAGTTGTGTAAAATAAAATTTAATAGCCAAAATTACTTCTAACGTATCAAAAGGGATTTTGATTTGACATTTCAAACACAAATTAAGTCTTATCAAATTGTTTAAGACTAAATATAAAATTTAGCAATCTAATTTAACAATAAATGGATCAGGTAGATTAAAAATAAATGGCTTGTCTTTAGGGGTAACGAAGCAACATATTTTTAATTTATTTGTACGAAAATAACAAATATGTGATGCATATTATTTTTCATATAAGAGAAGTGCACCTCTGAATGTGAAGGAATTACTGTATTGGCCCAAAGGTATTACAGGCTTACACATAATTATACCTTAAAATTTTGAAGGTGTTCTACATGAAAAATAAAAGATAAATGGGCTGTGTGTGTAATATGAGTACAGTTTTTGGAAGGACATTTTTAAGAAAAAAACATTTAACTATATTTGGGCCAATACGGGAATAAAACATAAGTGCCTACTTTTTTTTATGAGTCAAGTTATCTATATTTATTAAGTGTATTTGGGAAAAATAACGTGATTCAAGATAATCAAAAAATTATTAATGAAACATAAATTTACTATATTCACTATACATCATTTCTCATTCTTTTATATTGTTAGCCCGTCTTGAAATTACGGTTTATTTCTCCTCTTAACACAGCAGGATCAAACACTGTCAAACAAAACATGACTATCAGTAATAAGAAAAAGTAAACAAAATAAATTGAATAGTAACAAATGGTATCAAACAGGAAATGTGATAACTAGGAATCAACCATATAACATAAAAGTATGTAATGAGATCAAGCAGAAATGAAAAGTAGATTTAATAGTATATAGCAATAATGAGGAATAGTTTTAGAATATGGAGCAGAAATGACCAGTAACTTCAATTGTAGGAAGCAGATAAGCATGAATGAACAGGTCCGTAATCTTAATAGTGTGTAGAAGAAAAGCACAAGAATGAGCCATTAACAACATTTATGAATCGGAACTGGTAAGTAAACAAAATAGTATGAAACAGGAATGAGAAGTTATTTTACTAATTTGAACCAGGAATAAACCACATTTTTCTTATGCTCATATTGAGTGCTGACTCAACTTCTCCTTTGGCAATCATTTTCACACACACAACCAAATACAAGTGAACAGCTTTTGCAACATTTGCCCAGCCTATAAGCATCCATGATGGTAATTCAGCCCTGAGCCAATGGACAATTTGAGTTTCTCCCTTTTAACAATTAATAAAATAAACTATATTTTTAAGCTTGGTATGATCAGTGGCACATGCAGGGGAAAAAGTGGTAAAATGAAAAGTCTGACCCATTTTACATGTTCATTCCCACCTCCAACCCAAAAATAATTTTTTTTAAAAAAGCTTAAAATAAGTAAGTAAAACTAAAATATAGAAGACATCTTAAGATGTTTTGACTGCACAAGCTAAATTTTAAGACCAGGTTTAAGAGCTTTATTCATTAGGCAACCACCTTATATAAGTCAGAAACTATACACTTGCCGAGTAGGGTACAAACACCTCTATCAAGGCTCCTCCACACATTTTGGCTATGTCCTCTAGGCATAGCCACTCACACAGCGAAAAATGTAAGGACTGATAGCCCCATGCCTCTGCAATTGATTCCGGTCTTCACCAAACAACTAGTAAACATCCCCTCCTCCCCCTCGGCCAGACTTCCATCAGCGGGAGAAGTTGACTCCTTCTTCTGTGAATGTTGGGCGCACACATTAAAGAGCTAAGGCACAGTCTATAAATCGCTCTGCTTGCAGGGTTTTAACCTATACTGCCCTACTGGAAGTCAAAGCTTGATCTTAAGAATCATTACAAAGAATACATTTACCTAAGTCACCTCAAAGAGGGTATATAGCTTAAGTTGGCCAGTGTGGACCTCATAGAGGTGGCCTAATCAGCTTTACCCAAAGGTAATAGCTACCAACAACTTAGTGTGTGATGAGTTGGGTGGCCCCTTTCTCCCACACAAACGACCTTGACAGATTTAGCCATTTATTGGGTAAATCCCCTGTATATTGTCAAGGGGCCACCCATAGGAGGCACTTTGCAAGTATTTCTGGATGAGAAACATCCCATAGACTTGAGCAGGAAGCCTCTTGTCCTGTTTGGGTAAGTCACTATGAGGGCAAGAATGTATCTTAAACTTGTAAGCTCCAAGCCCAAACCTGACGCTACCCCCATTCCCTTTGTATTAAAATACCGCTAAAACTTCTAATTATAAAATAGTACACACACATTAACTTCCATACCTTTCCCCCCTGCCACAGTAAATTGGGTGCGCTACTGGGCATAGTTCAGTAGACTTTAGTGCAAATGGTGAATGCAGGATATTGTTCTTTAGCTTCTCAGTTGAATGGTGCAGCTCAGGCTGCGATGTCTGCCCTGCAGCAGCATCTTGGTGAGGTGATCCAACAGGAGGTGGCACATACGGAGGAGAGAGTACGCCAGTACACGGAACAGCAATACACTGCACTGGAGGAGTTCCGAGAGAGAGCCCACAGGGAACATCGAGTCCTGGCCAGGTATAGTGATGGAAAATTGAAATTGGCAGAATTGTCATTTAAATCTATGCTTATTAATGTTTATGTAATTTTTGCTAAGATGGGCAAAATTAACTTCCAAAAATCTTGCCGAGAGTTGATTCTTTATGAAAAATTAAGTATGAAATAAATAGACAACTTTCTCCTGAAAGTGATTACTAAGGGAGTTATGAGCCTTGAAAATTGCATTTTAAAATGCTTTTATCAAAAGATAACCAACAACTTTAGTTAAAACAACAAATCCCCTAGGGTGACATGGCGGTCTAGGGGTAAGGTGTTGGACCTCTATGTTGGGGGTCCGGGGTTCAATCCTTGGTTCCGGCACAGATTTATCTGATTATCAAAACCCTTCCTTCACATCTGACAAGACGTGTATTAATCACAACTCTTGAATATGTGGAATGCCAGGTCTCCACCGTGGTTCGGATCCCGTATTAAACTATAGGTCCTCCATTTCATCTCTCAATCACCCTACTATTACACATTAGCATAATGGGTAGTAAGATGTGGTGCTAATAATAACAACAATAATAATAACTCCCTGGTAATGTTTTGTCGAACTAAGATGTTAAACCTCTCAAATCTTGATTGGTCATGTCATCCCCCTCCACCGATTAAATGGAATTTGTCACCATCGGTTTCATCTTGCAACACTGCACATTTGGCTGCCTAACTCCAAGGTTCTAACAACCTGTAATAAAACTAAACTTTTTTTTCCCTCAGAAATAGTGAACCTGAGAAAGTTTGGACAAGACAACCTAATTTGTTAATTTAAACATGCTGATTAATATTCTGTCATTAAAAATCTAGTGCAGCTCAATGTTACAAAATTCAATTTGAAAAGAAGGTGGCAACCCCTATTTACTCAGTAAAGGGGTATTATATTACCAACCAAGTTTTCAAAGGTTTAACATCTTAGTTCAACAAAACATTACCCAGGAATTTGATTTAACTTAGGTTGTTTCTAGTCTTCTTTTACATAAAAAGTGTTTTCGAACATTATCAAGGGCTCGTAAATCTCTTAGTATCACTTTTGGGAAAAAGTCGTCTATATACCAATATTATTTCCTACCTATTTTCTCAAAATGAAGCTACGGCAGGCCTACCCAGCCAGTAGTGGAAAAATATATCACTTGAATAAAAAACTGACCCAGGCCATAAGCTGGAAACAGTAATGGATGTAAGTATTTTCTCATAAGAAACCGCCTCATATAAAGATAGAGAAAAAAGAAAGAAAAAGAGACACATAACACATTCACGAATTGGATTATTTGGTTGATAGCTCAAAAATTTACTATAAATAGTCCCTAATGTATCCCTAAGCCAACAGCTGACATCAGTCACTTTGGATAACTGTATTGGAAACATATGGCAATGTATGAATGGGATAGTTAACCACAGTAATCTAGGCCAATATTATTTATATATTTATTTTAGGTTGGGCACAAAGCTTATTTATTGTTTTATTTCACTTAAAACATTTTTTATTCACAGCACTTTCACAAAAGGTTTAACAATTATAGCTTCAAAGTGGCGATCGACGAATTTAAACCATATGATTGATCATAACGCAAACAAGTTCTTTACAATGGTGCACCCACGCATTATAAAATTATTTTATTCAGTTAAATATTTCAAAATACGATAAAATAATCATAAAATAATTTATCATATAGTAAAAAAATTACAAGTATTTTCTATTTTCCAATTAAATATGATGCCTATATTAAAAGGTATTAATGTATGCACTATATTTCACATAGTCAATAACTTTCCAAAATGAAGAATAAGTACTTTAAATTATGTTTAGAATATTGTCTCAGATTGGGTAAAAAGAAATTGTTAAAAGTAATGAAATAGCGTGAGAAAACTTTATATTATTTTTAAAAAATATAACATTTATAAAAAAAACAGTGATATTTTACAAGTGTTGGCAGCCCAAAACCTAAACATATAATTGTTAAACTGCCACCCAGGTAAAAACCTATCATGAACAGACTATCTCTAGTATAGAACTGTTTAATAAAATAAAAGTATATCTCACTTTCCATACCATTGACAGTTTAAAAATGTAAGTTTTCAGAATTTAGATTTTGTAATGATTGGTTTGAATACACTAGAGTTCATACATACATGCATTAGTAATAGAACCTCTGACAATACATCTTGTGAATGTGGGGAATGCCAGGCCTCCACCGTGGTTCGGATTCCACGTTAAACTGTAGGTCCTTCATTTCATCTCACAATCACCCTACCATTACACATTAGCGTAAGTGCGTATAACCCGAACGGGTAGTAAGACGCGGTGCTAATAATAATAATAATAATTAGTAATAGAAAAACACACTTCCAACAGCTGACCCAACTGTTGACGTGTGCTGCCATCTCTCAATGCACCAGGTAATGAAACTCATGAGGCCAGGTCAATAATTATTATCCTGGAAAGAGATGTTTAGGATTACATTAGTCATGTTATTCAATAAAACAAGTCTTATTTAAGAATTTTATGTGTCCTAAAGTAAATATGGAAATATGTCACATTGTTTTAAATGTTCATTATTTCTTTGGTAAATCTGATAATAGAATGAAAAAATTTGATGGGACCAGTCATGTCCTCTGACGTTGGACACATTTTAATTATTGAAATGTTGAAAAAAATTATGTATATTAATTATATATATTTTTTTTTGTATCAAAAAGGTAGGTTTTTATTTTCTGTAGAAATATATTTTATTTTAGTCTCGCACAAGTCAAATTAATAAGCATAGATCTGTAATTGCCTGTTTCGTAGTAATGACCCTTTTATAAAATTTAACAACATGTTAGTATAATATGTTATTAAAATATTAGGAAGATATTTAACTACTTTGATTATCATTCTTAAGTTTAAAAATATATTTGAATAAATCAAGCTAGTCTTTGTGCATTAAATACAACTTAATTTCGCTGAAAATATTATGCCGATTGCCTTTTAAAAACTGAAATTATTTAACATGTTTGGTCTCTACTGTGTTGATGTGTATTCATTTTGTCCTGGTGTTTTTATGAGAGTATTTTAAGGTGATACCGAGTGTGTGTCTAGATAGTGACCACGGGTTGCTAGTGGGATGGGAATTTAGGAGAAAAGTAGGAAAACAAAAAATAAGGATAAAGGGTATGGAGGTTTAAAAATAAAGAGGAAAAAAACTCTAACTAAGAAAGGCAAGATGCTTAATGCCCAAGAACGAGATGCAGAGGGTAGAGGTTGAATGGAAAAAATTTAAGAAATGTCTGGTGGTAGCTGCAGAGCAGGTATGTGGGAGGACAAGTGATAAAAGGAAGTGAAAGGAGACACCTTGGTGCAACATCAAAGGGAAGAAAGCAACGGAGGAGAAGAACAAAGTATTCAGAAGCAGTATTGAGAATAGGAATGAGGAAACAAGAAGAGTATAGAAAGAAGAGAATAGCAAATCTTGTGGTACAGAAAGGATTGACTGAAAAACTGGGCAGTGATGTGGAAGGATGTAAGAAGGTGTTATACATTCAGGTAAAAGGAAAGAAAAATGAAATTAGAATGATGGATGAAGACAGGAGAAGAAGAAAAGGAACTATGAAAGGAATATTTTGAGATGTTCGTGTTCAACTTGGAAAAGGAAAGGGATGAGAGTGAATTAGAGGAGCACGAAGAATAAACATAAGAGGAGTGAGCGGGACCCCACTCGGAAGGGTGTATTAAAGAGGATGAATCAAGGAAAAGCGCAAGGTGTGGATGAGTTGCCCTGAAATAATAAGAGCTCCAGGAAATGAATACAATGATTATATGGGGCTGCTAATTGTGATATGGAAGAAGAACAATATACCAGAAGACTGGAAGAAGGTAATTATATTACCAATTTTCAAGAAGGGATTTAGGGAAAGGTGTACAAATTATTGGGTGACAATGCTGATGTGCCACTGTACAAAATATATTAGAAAATAATAGAAAAGAGAATAAGAAATGAAATCAAAGGAAGGTGACAGATTTAGGGAAAAAAGGTATACACTAGACTTGATCTTTGCCATACGACAACTGATGGAAAGAAGGTATGAATTTGGGAAGGACTTTGTAATGGTATTTAAGGATTTAGACAAGGCACGCAATAATGTTGATAGAAATCAATTCAGGAAAATGATGGAGGAGGTTGGAGTGGAAAGAGGAGTTGTAATGAGAGTGAAGAGTATGTTTGAGGATAACATGAGTTGTGTTAAGACAGAGGAGTTGACGGGTTGGTTCTAGATAAAAAATGGAGTGAAGAAAGGAATTACTCTTTCACCACTACTATTTGTAATAGTAATGATCATGATTAAAGTGGCAAGGAAACTCGAGGAAATAATGATAGCTTTGATGTTTGTTTATGACTTAATGAGGTGGGAGAGAAGGAAGAGGAAGTACAGAAACAACTACAGGAATGAGATTAAGAAGTGAAAGAATGTGGAATGAACTTTATCACTGCAAGGTGTGAAGTGATGTTAATGACAAGGAAGAGGATAAGGCATAGTAAAGCTATAAAATTGGATGAAATAGGGCTGATAACGGTACATATTGTAAAATATCTTCAAAGTGTGATTGAGGTAAAGGGTGGGAGTAGATATACTAAGAAGAGGGCAGCAAGTAGAGTTCTATAGATGTGTAAGAGATCTGGTTTAAGGAAGTGGTGTATAGAGCATATTATGTAGCCATTGTCACACATGCAGCAAAACCATTGACATTGAATGTAAGAAAGACTAGGAAAGTGGAGGCTATGGGAATGAAGGAAAAATAGGATTAGTAATGAAGTTAGCCGGGAAAGAGTTGGGGTACAGAAAGTACGTGAGATAGTAAAGGAAACGAGGCTGGGCTTGTGTGGTTATGTAATGAGGATGGAATAGGAGTGAATACCATATAGAATAATGTAGATGAAGTATGTATAAAAAAAACCAAAAGGAGGTCAAGAAAGAAATGGAAGGAGCAGATAAGAAAGTGTGGTAATGGCGATGATTTTATTGATGTATCCACAAGTATGAAATACTAGCAGCCCAACCCGGCTTCGCACGGGCATAATAATATAATAAAAGAAAATACACAATGTTTTACAGTGAGTTTCTAAAA
>CABFVX010005207.1:28646-53815 GCA_902151425.1 Timema shepardi | reverse complement strand
AGAAAATAAAAAATAAAAGAATAACAAAGGCCGCGAAGCTAGTATTTATTCGAGTGTCTAGAAAAAGAAGCAATACTAGCTCCGTACCTCGAATATTTCGAGTATTTCGAGTATTGTGAGTATTGTGAGTATTTCGAGTATTGTGAGTATTTCGAGTATTTCGAGTATTTCAAGTATTGTGAGTATTTCGAGTATTTCGAGTATTGTTAGTATTTCGAGTACTTCGAGTATTACTGATATCTCAATCACCGATACTTTTGGGATCGTGTAACTGGGAGTATCAGTGATCAAAGGGTATCGGTGAAAAAATCACAGTCAGTGATATATCGCCCATCTCTAGAAGTTACCGATATGGGTTCAAGTAAGCTAGTTGGGGGTAGGAGTGAGCCATCATTATTATGCATAAGAATGATAAGCAGAGGAGAGCTCCCTCACCATTCGTAAGGAAATTACTGTTGTTGGTTCTGTGTGTGATGCGAGAGGGGAAGGGGGAATAGGGTAGGGATAAATAATTATTTTTTTAGACGAACCTGTTAATATCAATATGGGTAGGGGTGAAAGAAGGGGAAAGGAGTGGGTTGGTGTATTTGGTGAGGGGTGGGCATAAATACAAATAATGTAGCTCTTCCAGATGGAGGATGATGTTTACAAAGTTTAGTTAAAACTCGCCTGTCGTTTAACTAATCAAAGGATTTACAAACAAAGACCAACAAGCTTCAAATACACAATTTTTATAATAAATGTGGACAAAAGAGAATTTTTTTAAATATTGGAAGTTTATCCAGGATAAATACAGAAAATTACACAAATATTTTTTCAGCAATCATATAAACTGGGTGGCAGCAAATAAACAGGCTGCTTGAAGAGTCAACATTTTATAAATTTTATAACCATAGATCTGGAGAGTGGTTTACCGTGACTAGAGGTTGAACTTTAAAACCTGGTTGGTTGCCCTGAGTGTAGTTTTTCCCAAACTATTTCTACTCAGCCTACAGGAAAATAAAAGTACATTTCCTCTAAATGCTTTCTTTCTCATTCCTACTTAATTTGTGTAACTAAATGAGTGTCGACCAAACAAATAATTAGACGTGGGAAAAAAGTAAGCTTTTTCCCCCTGATTCACCTTTAAACTATTCCAATAAATTATCGATGCTTCACATCAATACACAATACTGCGGAAGAAAATAATTTCAGTTAGTTGATATTAATGTTCTACCTATTAACTTTCAATGTGTCAGAGCACTCAATCTGATCTCATCTAAAGAAGCAACAAATAAAAATGCAAAACTTATCAAATATCAACACAAGGTGTAAATCATTGTAATAACGAAAATGTCCGTGTGGAGATGATCACGATTCAATTCATTTTAATAATAGTTAAGGCGTTAGAATAGGTGAACAGACAGCACCAGATACCAGTTGGAGTTATAACATTAATCAGTAGAGCTTGTACTGTTTGTTTGTGGTACTAATTTAACTTTGGTCCGGGCTTTGGTGACATCACTTTACAGACTACGTTAGTGTAGCGTTTGAGTGTCAGCTATTTGATCCCAGTGACTTGACGTTGGAGAGTCGTGCTGACTAATGGTACTGCAGAGCAGCCTCCCCGGGAAGGAAGGTTTTTTGTTTTTTGTACAATGCTACAATAATTAACGAGCCTGAACCCCCTGAGGGGTCATTTGTGTCTTTCTTTGGTAATCCTTGCCTCTGGTCAGCGCGGAAGCACATCACCAGCCTAAGGTGGTGTGTCGGACCAGGTGCTATACCTGGGACCATGTGGTCCAGGGGTTGGATACACGATGCACATCAGTAGGAGAACAAAATGGGGATGAGGAAAATCCAATCCATGTTATGATTCCCACTAATAAATTACACCATTCAATCCACAACAGCCATTCTACTCTCCTATGCTAGTTACCTTTCGGTTCCTGTATATTTATTTCTTAAATGGTTAACCCAAATATGTTGATTTTTAAACTTTTAAGACTAAGAAATGTCAACTTTTAAAATATGTTCACAAATGTATGTATAGGGTCACAGCAAATATTCTTTGGTTGATTCCCAGTAAACACCAAGCTCATGTACTGTTGAAGGCTTAGTCTATATCTAACCTAGAGCAAAAACAGTAATGTTTCGGATGGCCACGCATCACGCAGCCTCCTTGACGAGAGAGTTAAAAGGTTAAACCAGACATTAGGTTTGTTTAAAACAGCTCCTGAGTGTAAGAACTATCTTAGAGCGTGCATTAAGCTCCCCAACCTGTCACGTCTCTTACGCTAACAATATTATAGAGTGCGATAAGTGTGGACAAGACGTGTCTGGTCGCAGTGACAGTAAACAACATAGAGAGCACTTAGAGAGTGTGTAGCATTGGGCTACAAGAATTGAAGACATACTTGTTTCTTACCCCATTGCACCACTCCTAGCGCCGATGCAGAAAACCAACTCGAGAAAATATCAATCACAACTACGTGCACCTGTGTACTGAATTAGACTGACCACCAGTGTTATTATGAAGTAGTGATAAAGAAATTGAGACGCAAAGAGCTCTATCAGCAAAGACACTTTACTCGTCTATGTTCTAGGATAATCTCGAAGCTCTAAGAAAATGTTTAGAAGCTATGGTGTCATGCGCGTATTGTTCCCGAGTGTTCCATATGTTGTCCCCCACCTTTTTTCCCGCCATCCATTTTATCTGGGTTGTGTTGTATATATAGTGGCGGAAGGACATCTTGTCGTCACTCTTGGACTTGATTATATTTGGGGAAGGAGAAGCTGCTGCTTCAGATTGTTAAAATGTATGGTCTAAATTCTCTTTGGCAATTTTAGTATATTTTCCTTTTATTTAAAATTTTTGTTACATATCTCAAAATTCTCTTTAGGCCATTTCTTAAATGCTTTAAATAAAAATAAGATCTGTTTTTTATTTCTACGTGGTTAATTTGTAACTTAGTCGTGTCAATAATATCAACTTTTTAGATAATATCGATTTTATTACTTTCTCTGGGAAGGATCGATCATTGAACTTAGGATATTATCGATATCTTTAACTTTTTGAAATAATGTAAATATTGAATTCTATTAGTTACATATTTGATATTTTGACCTTTTGTAAATATATGGAACTTATTAACTGGGATTAAACTTACATAATGCGTAGAATGATCTTATTTTACTATGAAATCGTTAAGCTTCAACGTATGATTAGTTAATAATTTTTTGAGAAGTTCTATGGAATATTTTGTTATTATAACGAGATTGTTTAGCGTTAACCGCATAATAGAATATGGGGTAATTGTTCTGAGATTATTATAATATTTTTGGATTAATTCTTATGTTTTATAGGAAATGTATTTTTCTAGTTAACTAATGACGATAACATGATTATGAAAGTTATTCCGTAAAGAAACTTTACTAATGAAAGGCTTAACGTTATGATTAGGTTGTTGTTGAGCTAAATCTACATTTGATTATGTTGTTGTTCCTTAATGCTGGCGTTCAATATAATTAATTGATGTTTTTTCTTTTAAAACTTCGCATCTCGCCAGAATGTGAGAATAATAGCTTGTCGAAAGCTTCTTGTATATTTCAAAGATTATCTCTATATATTATATTATTATATATTTTTATATGATATTAACTTCTTGATGAATAAATATCAACTTAAAACTAGTTGATGCATTTATTAGTCTAATGGTTCACCGTACCCATAGGTAGTATATTTTTTTACATGTCGTTTCGTTTTACTTTAATTTTGGTATATATACCTTTTCGTTAATGAGCTCTAAGAGGTTGACCGTCCATATATTTACTTCTGCAACTGGTGAGGGTTGCGAGATCTGAGTCTGGAATGTTTGATCTCAGACATTCAAAGGACAGAACTCCAATCGTTTACTCCTATTGCCTCCTTTTTGCCCCCTTGTTATTCATTGTTGTTTTGACCTTCTGTTTATTCCTTATTTTAGTTAAGGAAGGTTCAAGTGCAATAAGTGTGGACAAGTGTATGGTCGCAATGACCGTTTACAATGACACACTAGTAACAGTGACAGCTCACAATGACAGTATATCTCAAAATAAAGCTCAGATGAAAGAGAATGTGTTTGTTATAGCTAGAATTGTTTTTAATAGAACTTAATAAAATATCATTTCACGATCAATGTCTGGTACACATTGTATGCTCAACAGTTTTTGAAAATATTTGATAAACATCACTGAATTTGAACTTAATCTATTATATACATTGCTAACAAAGCAATAACAAATAGTTCACTTAGAGTGGCAAAAAAACCTGTTTATAAAAACTACGAAAACACTAATTTTGCCCAGTGTTCATTCACCTCACTCGGGTGAAATATTTTCAAGACCGGATACTTAAATATAGAATATCTAGATAGATATTAAATGATAAAATTAGCCCAAAACGTGTCAATAAACTTGAAACCTGCTTCTTTGGCTGCATGGTCCAAGGTGCTACTCTCCAAAAAGACCAGACTGCCAATTACGAGGTGATTGGGGCTTTAATCTCGGTTGGTTGTACTGATATTTGATTTTCCAAAATGGTTTTACACCCTGCCTCCACGCAAATTCAGGCACAATTACTCTAAATTTAACCTTTCTCCATAGATTATTAGGGTAGTTGCTAATTTGCGTAAAATCTGAAAAGGTAGTAAGACGCAGTGCTAAAATAACTTTGAATAATAAACGAATTTTACTAAAATGATATTTGACTCAAATGTGTTGATTGCATCATAAATTAACGATATTACAAATAGTACTTAACCTATATTTATAATTTTCACTTAAAACTAGACTTATATTTTACGATCCACCCCTCCATGGATTAAGGAATATAAATATTTACATTGGAGGAAATGACCCAAAGATAAACTCAATAGAGTTTTGTAAAAATCCATTCGGCCTATTTAGCACAAAAGTTTCAAGAGATGGATTCACACATATACGGAAAGATTAGGAAATTGCTAGAAATTAATTATTTAAAATAGATCAAAATTTGTTCCTTACTTTCTATAAAAGCCTATAAACTAGAAGAAGAAAAAAATTACAATTTGACATGGAATAAATGTGAAAACCCACTTAGGGAGTCTCATCCCCAGTATATTCGAACATGATTAAAACCCTAACTTCCCCATAATCAATAAACTAGACTATATAAGCGTGAGATATTATGAAAAAACAATTTAAAAAATATTTTTACCTATGTACTAAAAGATAACCGAATACATTTAATATCGGCTAGTAGAAACTAGCTGGCCTTCCATATTTGAAAAAGAAAATCTAGAAGCTGGGTAATAATAGTCCCTTCTAACCCCCCACCCACGTCTTGGAAAGCCTCGTGCCCAGAGTTGAAAACTAGACTCCCTTAGTACACATTTCTAAATGAATATAATTAACATTCGAAAGAACCAACTAGTCCAGGGAGCGTAGAGCAGTCACCACATATCTCCATTTCTTCAACTCAGGAACGGCTGTAGACTGTGTCTGTGTTTGTGTAGTGCTAATATAGTGTTAATTCTTAGCTGGTGTAGTGTTAACATAGTGTTAGTTCTTAGCTAGCGTAGTGCTAGCGTAGTGTTAACATAGTGTTAATTCTTAGCTAGTGTAGTGCTAGCGTAGTGTTAACATAGTGTTAGTTCTTAGCTAGTGTAGTGCTAGCGTAGTGTTAGTTCTTAGCTAGTGTAGTGCTAGCGTAGTGTTAGCTCTTAGCTAGTGTAGCGCTAATATAGTGTTAGTTCTTAGCTAGTGTAGTGCTAGCGTAGTGATAATTCTTAGCTAGTGTAGTGCTAGCGTAGTGTTAACATAGTGTTAATTCTTAGCTAGTGTAGTGCTAGCGTAGTGTTAACATAGTGTTAGTTCTTAGCTAGTGTAGTGCTAGCGTAGTGTTAGTTCTTAGCTAGTGTAGTGCTAGCGTAGTGTTAGCTCTTAGCTAGTGTAGCGCTAATATAGTGTTAGTTCTTAGCTAGTGTAGTGCTAGCGTAGTGATAATTCTTAGCTAGTGTAGTGCTAGCGTAGTGTTAACATAGTGTTAATTCTTAGCTGGTGTAGTGCTAACATAGTGTTAACATAGTGTTAGTTCTTAGCTAGCGTAGTGTTAACATAGTGTTAATTCTTAGCTAGTGTAGTGCTAGCTGTAGTGTTAACATAGTGTTAGTTCTTAGCTAGTGTAGTGCTAGCGTAGTGTTAGTTCTTAGCTAGTGTAGTGCTAGCGTAGTGTTAACATAGTGTTAGTTCTTAGCTAGTGTAGTGCTAGCGTAGTGTTAACATAGTGTTAGTTCCTAGCTAGTGTAGTGCTAGCTTAGTGTTAATTCTTAGCTAGTGTAGTGTTAGCTCTTAGCTAGTGTAGCGCTAAAATAGTGTTAGTTCTTAGCTAGTGTAGTGCTAGCGTAGTGTTAGCTCTTAGCTAGTGTAGCGCTAATATAGTGTTAGTTCTTAGCTAGTGTAGTGCTAGCGTAGTGTTAGTTCTTAGCTAGTGTAGCGCTAATATAGTGTTAGTTCTTAGCTAGTGTAGTGCTAGCGTAGTGTTAATTCTTAGCTAGTGTAGTGCTAGCGCAGTGTTAATTCTTAGCTAGTGTAGTGCCAGTGGACTTCCGATGAATTTTGATTACTTTCACCGCATCTCAATTACGCTCATTTAATTATAAATTTTTTAAATTTAATACATTAATTTTGTAAGAATTAGGAAGAAACGAACCTGCATTTTTGTGGAATCGCTCAAGGTGTGTCTTGAAATGTCATGAAAACGTTATCACTTCATCTATAATGTGGTTTAGATAATGCCTTTATGTTCATGAGAAATATTCAAAAACTGTTGATATCACTATGTGAGGAAAATTAAACTTTAGATTTGTATAAAATCAATATTTTATTTACTTTGAACAAAAAAGTTTTACTATAAAAACTGCAAAAACACCGACCTTTAATTGAGTTCCACACCTTAAGCCAATTTACCACAGAAGCAGGTTAGTGTAGTTTAAGCTGTCATTAACTAACTCAACACCCCTCTTTCTCTTTGACGTCATAGTTTGTCCATTGACCACGCAGTCCTTTAAACAGGAGAGGTACACTACAAACACTACAACTAGTCTGAAACTAGCATTCAAACACCCAGACTAAATATACCTATTAGTACTTAATAGCTATTTGAGTATAATGTGTCTGCCTAACACACATATATGATGACTATTGGTGCTAAAATCCAGTCTTTGATGTTTGTCGGCTGGTTATAGTTATTTTATTTTATCCATATTTAAATCCATGCATGGATACAACGTAAAAACTGTGATTGTCCACGTTTCACTAGCTTGAAAAGCTCTAAATTATGTTGCTTATTAGTTATTAAATACTGTAACATGAATGTATATGTTAAAAGAACAGCTCTTAAATAACGATCCTTACACAATTATTACTCCTGAAGAGGCTCGACCCTCCTACCTTTATTCAACGTTACCTTTAGACTAAAGCCAAGGTTCCCAACCTTAAAGTGACTACGGACAACTCTATTCCCCTAGCAACTTCGTTAAAATAATATTATTATTATTTTATTAGTATTACTAACATCCACAAATATTTACAATACATCTTTCATAAGAAAATATGTTTGAAAAACGGGTTAGAATGTTAGATAAAAAAAATAACTCTCTGTATTTCTTAGAATATTCAAAGTGATTTTTGAGCTTGAATTTGTTTCACCAATTGAGAAATTCTTGGGGTTATACTCTCGCTCAAAGCTAATCTCATGTCATTCCTTGCATCCAGCCGATTTCCTTGCTTTTTTTATTATTAAAAGTAAGGTATAGAATCCCTGTTCACACAAAAAAGTTTGTATAAAACACCAACAGATGCCATAAGGTGGCTCACTGAATATTTGGGTAAAATGTCGCCTTCTTACATCAAAACTCTTCCGTGCTTTCACCAGATTTAAACGAGTCTCTTAAGTTACTATAATTTTGAAATTCGATCACCTCTTCCTGGATTTCATCAGGAAGGTCCTTGGGCTTGACACTGAAAGAATTTCGAATTAGTTTCTTAATCAATTCATTTTCATTTTTGCCATATTCTGGAAAATAACGTTTGAATTCGTTCTTGATTATTTGTAAGTCGCACAATAAGTTAGGTTGGACCTCGTCTGTGATGGTAGCATAGTTAAGCTATTATTGTCAGCAAAGGTTTTCAACGTCGGAAATGCTTAATAGTTTTTCTCTGGGACTTACTCAATCCACAGATCAACTTTGCACAGAAATGCGCAAAATTTGTCTTCAAACACACAAATGTTGGTCACACCTTCCAAATTTTCATTTTCAGAACCATGTAGCTGCAAATTTAGGTTATTAAAATGAGAAAAATTATTCACGAGATAGGCCAGTTGTATCGCAAGTTTTGGTTCACAAAACTGTTCCAACAAATGTTGCATTTTCGTTTCATAAAAGAATCCCAACATTTTTCCTTTGGAGAACCAACGAACCCCGGTATGAAAAAGTAGGGTTTTATAGGTCTACCGGCAACGTTTTGGACGCTAATGCACTGTGATGAATGATGCAGTGCATCGTCAACGTAGAGGAGTTTTTTCTTTCAACAACTTTGCTAAGCCTGAACGAGATACTAGCATAGTGGGAGCTCCATCAGTACAAAATCCATCGAGGCTCTTTCACTTAATATTATGCTTCTCAAACAATCGTATATTATTTTCATGACATATTTTCTTTTCGATGACGTCTCCAACTCTCGGGGTAGTAACAATTCTTCCTTAATTGTGTTATCGTTAGCTAAAATAACATACTAAAACAAGCAACTGACAGCATTGAGCGACTTCAGCACTCTCGTCACATTTTAGACTGAAAAAGAGATCCTTTTTAATTCCGCAAATCAGTTGCTCTTAAATATAATTTGACATTGTAATGATCCGCGCCTTGGCAGTGTTGTTCAACAGTGGGATTTCCTGAATTTTCTTTGTAGCTTCCTCACCTAGAACTTGTTCGACTGCTTTAACAAAACATGGCTTCACTGAGGTCACCCCAATTGTATATTTTTTCCCCCAAGTGATTAACTGAGAATCCTCAAAAGAAACTGCAAGGGATTTTTCAGACGATTCAAATTTTATACCATTTTTCCCTAGTTTCATTTTCTTCAAGTTTTCTAATTTTCCTGCAAAGTATTCAGTAGGTCAATCCCTCACACACGTGCAAGCACAGTCATGCGCTGATACCTTAACCTTCGAAACAGGTTTTCTATCACTTTTCAGTGATGGGGCAACGCGCGGATCAGTCTCTTTAATAATTGAGCCGCTGTTTACGTCGTTCAGAGCGCGCGTGGGTTGGCACTTTTACTCGCAGACCACTCCCAAGGCTCTCACGGACCACTAATAAGAAACCACTGGACTAAAGAGGTTAAAAGAGTGTCAGCCAGGCCAGCATGGCGTGTCATGCCAGATGACGTCATGAGTTCCACGCCACAGATATCTCGAGACCTCCATAGAAATTTCTAGAGTGTTCCACGAATATAACTGTCTGGGCGAGTGGCAGTTTAAACCAGAAAAGACGAGATTGACGCCATTGTCAGCGTGCCCACGTGTGTGAATCTCTGATTTAAGAATTATGTGAGAAATATTTACCCAACATATATCTTATTTAAGAATATTATATTTCTAGATAAATTTAAAGTTTATATTAATTATACTTTTAAATTTAAGACTGAAAATTGCAATTACTTTTTAATACTATTCATTCACACAAAACTAAGACTCATTGTCTATTATTTAAGAATTAGTTAGAAATTAGAATATGATTAGAACGGAAATTTTACAGTTCCTTATATTTTGGTCAGGCCGTATTTACCGAGGGCGGGAATTAAGGCATTGATAATTTACCAGATTTAACAAAGGCCATTCAAATTATTAATTTGAAACCATTATCAGGTGCCGTAATCATCGATTTCCGTCGGAAATAGACTTTATGAATATAGTTGGTTTCTCGTTTAGAAACAAGTGTTAATATGTAATAAATAAATCTGCCCGGTCCTGATGTAATGGTTACTTTCTTTGTTTGTTTTTTTGTGTAAAACTAAATTGTGTTTGCGTGAGTTTGAATACTTCATGTGTAGTGTGGGCCAACATGATGGAAATTATTTAAATATTTATAATTATGTACTACATAGATATACATTTTGTTCAGTTTTAGAATATAATTGTGAACATATAAGGGTTTTAATAAAACTGACATTGCACACATTCAACTAAGAAAATAAATTTAACCGTAACTTCTAAAGTTAAATGTTTGTTGAAAGTAGTTCCAGGCTAACGATTTCTGATAGCTGTCATATAAAAATGCCAATGATTATATTTATGCTTATGATAAACAAAATTAATATAGTTTATTTAAAGCGAAAAAAAGTTAAACTCTAAAGTCTAATCATACAATAAAGGAGCTATTCATTCATTAGTAGTTTTGGTTTACTTTTTTATTTTAAATAATTTAAAATAAGCAGTAATGATAAGCACTACCATATTTGGAGATAAGACTATACATTTTATGATTTGGCTAATTTTTCTCAAATATCTAAACTTTCTGACATTAAGGTTTTATTTAATTTAAAATTTAACATAAAACTGCATATATGATACAATAACACTGATAACTATTTAAACTGTATTTTGGGAAAAATAATTTGCTAATACCTCTTGTCAACATAGGGCGAGATTACAGATTGATTCCGATAATAGGCAAGGGAAAAAAATCTTTTTTAGAGTAATGTGGAGACAAATGTTGGATTAGACGATTATTATATTTAATTTCAGCTCCTCCTTGTCATCATATAAAACTAGTTCATGTTTTTAATCTAATCAACTTATTAATATTACATATATCATCAATCATGCATCTTTTGTATACAATAGTCAAAATAACATTTTTTCCCCAGTTAACACAATCCGGGAATCCCGTTTTTCCAGGCCTGTGTGAGAATGACCTTTTGATTTCGGGAAATTTTCAGGTGAAAGATAATAATTTTCTTTGGGAATGAGAATATATATTTTTTAAATACAATTTTCTAATTTAAGAATATATTTATTATGCATATTTTTGATTTCAGTCTAGCCTTCTCATTCATTCCAATAAAAATAATTTTATGATATAATTATAAGCTTATGGCTATTTTATCAGAAAGGAATAATATTTTATAGTTCGATAAGTTAAATTTAAAGGTATATATTAAAACTTTTTTTTTTAATCTTTGGGAAAAGAGACAAAAACCCTAAGTCTGTTACAGTTATAAGCTTGAACAATAAATTTAATATTTTTAAACTTGTAGCATTTATAAAACGAATAAAATATGTTCACTAAAATTGTGTCTCAGTTTATTTTTAAATCGTAAATTTTCCTAATTGAAACTTGTTTGGAAAAAAAAGACACCATATATTATCTAGAGACTATTATCTTGTGTCAATAGCAAAGAGCTATTAATGGGCTACTTATTTTCTATACTGAAACGAGAACTGCGTTGCTCATTTTTAGCCTATCTTTGCTTTCGATGTAATAATGTGCATTTACATGAATTCTAGTCGTGCTACTGACTAAACGATTATTTCTTCATTAGACTTTCATACCATTTAACTCAATACGTTTCGGAAATAATAAAATTGTGAGTCTAATATGAGTGAAAGAGTTTTTTCATGCTAAAAAGTTTGTGTCGTTTTAATTTGTCAGTATTCCGTTAGTCAACAATTTCCATTAGAGTCGGTGTTCAGTTCGTTGGAGCTCGTGTAAATTCACTGTTGGGAGATTTTGATAGCTCAAGTAGGATCTTCGCTGAATAGCAAAGTATACAATAGTATAACATGGGGCGCGCGCAAACTAGGAGGGTCGTGGGCCATTAACACGTCACCGTGGGAACTATGAGTTATATTAAGGATACTTCAATGGGTTTCTGATTAAACACGAATGAAAATGCACACGAAGTGTTAAAGGCTTTGATTAATAAAAATAGAACAATACATATACTTTTTTATCCCCTTGTCTTACTACCCGTTTGGGTTATACGCTTAGGTATTAATTATGCTAATGAGTAAGGTATTGGGAATATTGAACAGTAGAGGAAGTGAATCCGCATTTTCGTGGAGGGAGATTGAAAAACAATTGAGGAAAAACCACCCGAGTTCACCCGATCGAGACTTGATCTCTCCGCCTTGGCAGCCTTTCTCAATACATATACTGATTAATATACAATTATCATGTAATAAGGCAGTAAATTAAATAATAATAAACATAATTAAGTCTATGAATTAATAAGCTAATAAAACACATAAAAATGGAAGTAAATTTAATAAACAAATTAACAACTCTAAAACATATAATAAATATACAAATATTTACAACAGTCATAAAAGTGTTCCTTAATAACATAGTTCACAATAACAATAAATGTCAACGTCATACGTCCACGTAAGCCGCCACTTGTCCCACATGCTACACACTACGATAACTTTCGATACACGAATGCGATGAACCACCCACAAACACGCTGATCCACTCACTGGTCACGCCACCCAAATCTGGGCACGCTAGGCTGGACGCACCAGTTCACCCACTTAGATAACCAGCCTCGATTCGGACTGGAGCTATCTGACTATAACCGACCGTGTATATATAGGAGTGGTCACAGCTGGGAGTCTGGAATCCTCAATCTCTAGAATAGTGGGCTAGAATTAAAAGAACCTAGTCTTCAAGACGTGTTCCTTTTTTTCTCCCCCTGTTCCCTACAATCACCCAGCCACGAGATTTCCTATTCATACCTGTTTAACAAGGCGGGAGATAGAGACGACAGAGAGAGCAGTTAGGGTGGACAATGAGAAGTGCACCGGTCCCACTGTCAGACACAAATATTGTTACAATATTAGCTATAATAAAGTATACTTTGTGAGAAAAAAGTTAGTGAATAAATGTCGATGGTTATAATCCACAAACTCAATGGTGATAATTAAAAATTGTGGAAATTTTAGATGGATGCAATATGGCGTGGGAAGTGTTTGATGGAATACGTAACCAATGTTATGAACGAAAATTCAACAACAACACAAAAAGCCGAGTTTAGTGCAAACGATGACAAGGCAATGATGGTTCTGATTTCATCTCAGGAGAAAGAAGAGGCTTTGAATGTTATAACTGAAAATCCACGACAGTGTGGTACAATTTAAGAGAAGGAAGGGACTTGGACTGTTTGTTATCAAGTCTGCGTTAAGAAGAACAAGCAAATTGGACTGGATAGTGGCACATTTTCTTCCCGAAGAGGTAAACAAAGTTCAAGGCTTTGGACAAGTAGCAGCAAGAACAAGGACAGCAATTCAATTGAAGATCAAAAGAAGTCAACAAAGTGTCATAGTTACTACCAAGTGGGACAGTGTCAGAGCGAGTGTCCACTAAAGAAGATAATAACTTCAGTTGGGTTAGGGGTACTGTCAAGTGAAATTACAAATGGTGCTTAGAAAGACGTGTGGATCATTGACTCTGGTGTGTCACAGCACATGACAAGTAGAAAAAAGTTGTTCAGTTAAATGAATGAGAACTCTTCAGGGAAATATGTGAGAGTTTGTTGTGCCTTACTGTTTAGTGGGCCCTTGTATCTTTCCTCCGCACTTGCACAGGCTGCGCCACCCAACCTCTATACTTCCTTAACCACTCCACAGTCCATGTTCTCTAAGCCGTCCGTGACGAGCTCCCCAATGTACTCAGCGCCCAGGAGAACTCTTCCAGAGCGTGTGTCTGAGGATCATTGTGGGCGCACCTTGGTATGTCCGGAATGAGACTCTACACCGCGACCTGGATATGCCTACCATCAAGGACCACTTCCGGGGACTGGCGCAGTCTTTCTACGCCAGACTTCCCGGTGCCACCAATCCTCTTATCCAGGGGCTTGGGAACTACGTCATCGACCCTGGTGGGTGCCATCGACGTCCCAAAGCCCTGCTCGGATAAGCGAGATGTGACAACAGTGGTTTGGGAGGCTCTCACCAGCCCCCCATAGAGTAGTGTCTCCGCACGTAACTCTAAAAAACCCTTATTCGGTTTTCCAAATTTCTTACCCCCCTTACCCCTTATGTTACTAATAAAATGTAATATCTGTTTCTTTGTTTCAGAACTTCGCAAAACGCGACAACCCGTTCCTTAATTCTTGTGAACCACACGGTGTGACCAATTGGTCGGTACGTGTTGGAACTTGCTCTCGTGCTCCCCTTCAGGGAGCATTAGGGCATGCCTTTTGTTCTTGGTTCTCGGAGAACTTCTCTTTCTATTGGATCGCTTGGTGGCCACTATCGTTCACGTTTTTCCGCACCAATGGGAAGTTCCCTTTTCTCCCATAGGACAAGGACAGGCAGCAGTGGAGGGTATTTAACACGGTGGTTCCTCGGGTAGTCTGAGAGATGGGAGTGCAAGGTGTCGTCCTGACTCCCTTACGTGTTCCAGTTCACCTGGAGCTACCCAGAAAATTGTCAGACAAACGTCTTAAACCTTCCGGGTAAACCTAAACTAGGTCACTAACGCATTAACTGAACTCGGGACGAACTTTACGGTGGTTTGCTATAGTTACACCTAAAGGTGCCAACGAAGCTACAGCGTGCCGTAAAGGATGACCGGCTGCGAAGCATTACCTCAGAGTGGAATTCCGTCCTCCGGGACACCACTCAACACACAAATCCCATCCATACTGCACAGAGGGGGGCATACTAGCCCTTCCACACTGCCCACTAGCCTGTCCTTTTCAGGGCTTCACGAAATGGCTGCCTTCAACCATCCAAGACAGAAAATCACAGACACTGACATGACATACTCATCATCGGAGACCTCAGACATGGAAGCCAACACATATGGGCAGGGAACCTTCACACTGGCAGACAAACTAAGACACAAACGAAAATTCCAACCCCACAAACAAAAAAAGTCTATACTGACAATGACAAACAAATTCTAGGCCCCGTAAGCGGCTGACAGCCAACTACCCACACAAAACGACCAAGTGCAACAAACTAAACATGACCAACAACAAACGTCTACCACCACACCCAAAATACGTTTCCCATCGATAGTCCTACTAGGCACTCAAAATTACAACCACATCACCAAAATAGCTGAAGAGGTGGTAAACGACATTAGAATCCCTCGCATTGCAAATTGACTTAAAATTCACCCTACCAACAAAGGAGACTACGAACTTATGCAACACCTACTCAAGGACCTCAAACAAGAATTCCACACATATACACTACCTAGGGACAAACCAGTCAAGGTATTCATTAAGGGGCTCCCGCCCAATATGGCCACCGAGGACATCCAACAGGAGCTCATGGGGCTAGGATACCCCATCACTGACGTAAGATAATTCTCAAAAAAGACTCAAGCAGACAACACCACACATACAGTCACGCTACTGCCAACATTCTAAGTAACTATCACCAAGAACACAGACACATCCAACATCTACAAAATAGAATACTTAAACCACACATAAGTAAAAATTGTTCCATACATCCCACCCGTAAACACCATAGCACAGTGACACAGATGCCAGAGATACGGACACACACAAAAACAACTGTCAAAATATTCCCAAATGCGTCAAGTGCACAAATCTACACTACACAAAGGACTGCCCGAAAAAAGAAAACAACACTCCCGCCTGATGTATAAATGGTAGAGAAAGCCCCGTCTACGTGGAATTACTTGAAAAGAGAAAATCCACGCAAGATAACAAGCCACACAAAAGACAAAACACACAAACAAGACAACACCCTCCAGCACACCAGACTTTGTCTAATATGTTTTTCCAGTTGAGTAATAGGTCCCATCAATCGACCACAGAGGAGGCAAATGTCCCCCCACACCCTAAGAAAAATAGCACTACAGCGGCCAGCATTCACCAAAGCTACGCGTCAGTAGTACAAGAAAAGTGGGAACGCTCGCAAGCACCCCGAGAAGAGACGACTTCAACATTGTCAGACATTAAAGAGTCATTAGGCCTGCTAAAGGAACTCAACAACTTCAAAATGATTACACACTTAAAACCTTACCTTGTCAAACTAAGTCAATATACTAGTGCTACAGATAAAATGTTCAGACTGATAGAAGGTGTCACTGAATATTTTATGACCTAGGATGACTAACATACCAGACTTGGACTAAATACATACTTACTACGTGTTTTTATATGAAACGCGAACGGGATACTCACGAAAGCAAAATAATTGGAGGAACTTTTCAAAACCTATGGTATAGATATAGCTTTAATCAATGAAACCCACCTAAACCTAAATAAAAAAATGTACTTTTTTGGTTATGATATATAAAGGAGCGACGACGGTCCCAATGTAAGGGGAGGGGGAACTGCAGTGTTCATCAAAAACAATATACCGCACTACCACCACAACTACCATAATCTACAAAACCTAGGAGCAGCAGCAGTTCAAATAAATACAAAGAACGGGAGTATTCTATTCTTGGTCATATATAAGCCACCGATGAAGATTTTACTGCAACAAGACGATAATAAACTCCGATACAATTTTTTTTATCAGGGGACTTAAACAGTAAATATCATATCTTAATTAGAATATCCGTTCATACAAATTACTTTCTTTCATTATACTTATAGTTCCCCAGATAAAAACCCAAAATTTAGTTTTTGGGCCATTTTGGCGCCCTCATGAATTGTTTGTGTGTGCGGTTGCACACGTAGCACACGCTTTAGACCGACCATGGTCAAGTGCAGTTGACCCATTCGTGTCCCATGGACAAGTGAATGGACACGATATATATTTACTTATTTATGTGGAAGATGGACTGGTGTTATCAAAAAATAGGGAAGGAGTTTAGGAGTTACTAGAGTACACGAAACAATATTTTGAGATGACGACAGGAAACTGTAGGTACTATGTGGGTGTAGAGCTACACCGTGATCGTGCTGCTAAGATAATTGGTAATGGGTAGGATATCTATACCCTGATTTTTGTTGGAAGAACAGTAGAGAAAATTCAATCATATTTTATTGTGGTCAACTTTGATAACATTTTACCATATTATTAGTGTTATTTTATAGGTATTGGTAATATATATCAAAAGTAACAGATCCAGATAACATAACTTGATGTATGAATCTATTAAAATTGTTTTGGTAACTTTAGTAACTAACTTCTACTGTTCTTCCTAACAAAATCATACTATATATAAAGACGATTCTGACAAAGTTTAACATGACAGATGCAATTCTAATAAGCACATCAGCCTATGCAAATGTAGGGTTCATGAAGACAGAAGACAAGAGATTCGTGGATTTCCAATACTGTGAAGTGATTAGATCACTCTTATAAGCAATATTGTATAGACCAGACACTGCATATTCAGCGAGTGTTACCAGTTTTTTTTAGAAAATCCCAAACTCCGAAAATGTTGCAGGAGTGAAGCGATTTGGTTTACGATTCATCAACATTGCTGAATGGATTTACAGATACGGATTTTGCTGGTATGGACACACTTCAGCCAATGACTGGTTTCATCTTCATCATGGCCGGTGGAACAATCACCTGGCACAGTCTGAGACAAAAGAAAGTAGCACTGTCAACCAGTGAAACAGAGTATGCTGCAAGCTTTGAGTGAGCACGTGAAGTATGCTGAATCCATCAGTTACTCAAGAACATGGGTGAGGAAGGTGTGATATTCCCCCGATTTTTTTACATCAACAACCAAAGCACACTTATACTAATTAGAAACCCATAAGTGCAAGTCATAACGAAGAATTTTGACGTGGTAATTCATTTCATCAGAAAGAATAATGGAGAAAACATTTTGACAATGCAATACTTGTGTGATGATGAGCAATTGTTGGCATTCTAACGAAGAAATTAGCAAGAGGTAAATTCGACAAAAATGTTGAAAGATTGAACGTAGTGAGAATATATGACGAGTGGGAGTGTTAAAAGGGCGGCACTGCAATGATCATATATTATGTAGAGACTAGTATTTGTGTCACTAGCATAGAGCTAGTAATGTTTATACCCGTACAGATAGTAGTACTGTGTTTTTCACTTATAGCTTCTCTTTGCTTTCGCTGTAATAATGTGAATTTACATTATTTGTATTATCACTATTGACTAAACGATTCTTTCTTAATTAGACTTAATCTCTTTCATACCGTTTAATTCAACAAAACAGAATAATATTTTGTCTAACAAGTTTCGAGTAGTGCTTTAGCTTGAGGTGTATTTTTTAGTAAAAATACAGACCACCTCTGTGCTCTAAAGGTCATAGATCATGTTTATAAATCCAGAGAACCTGGGTTAAATCCCTGGCACTGCCAACATTATCGGTGAAGCAGTAAGTCTGGAACAGGATCAAGCTCAGCCTAGTGAGGATAAATGAAGAGTTACTTGAATAAAGAAATAGAAGCTCTGGCTTAGAAAACTGAGATTAGCGTTCGGAGGACTCATTGTGTTGACCACATGACACCCTATATCCACAATTGTTGGCACTATCATCCCTAGTGGTGGCGGCCGCTCGGTCAGTATAGGTCACTGGCTGGTTCACCCAATGGAGTTATTTTATTATAATAAAACATATATTGAATAGTCCAACACTATCATAAATCATGGTTATATCAGTCTCTAGTTTCCTACATATGTGTTATATACACAGATACATCTTATATCTAATGTCACCTATACATCTCTAGAACCACCTAACATATTACACCTGGGCATCTCTAGCAGATAATGTACAGATGCTACCTGGGTATATCTAGCAGTTGATGTGCAAATGTCACATGGGTATATCTAGCAGCTGATATACAAATACTACCTGGGTATATCTAGCAGATAATGTACAGATGCTACCTGGGTATATCTAGCAGTTGATGTGCAAATGTCACATGGGTATATCTAGCAGCTGATGTACAAATACTACCTGGGTATATCTAGCAGATAATGTACAGATGCTACCTGGGTATATCTAGTAGCTGATGTACAAATACTACCTGGGTATATCTAGCAGCTGATGTTCAAATGCCACCTGGGTATATCTAGCAGCTGATGTACAAATACTACCTGGGTATATCTAGCAGATAATGTACAGCTGCTACCTGGGTATATCTAGTAGCTGATGTACAAATACTACCTGGGTATATCTAGCAGATAATGTACAGATGCTACCTGTGTACATCTATCAACTGATGTACATACATCTACGAAAGATTCATTGCCATGCTCACGTAATAGTGACCTCTGAACCAACATACCTGGCCTAGTATGATTCCGAAACAAGTATATTCTATGTTTGTATAGATTTAAGCAATACAAACTACAATATAATAACAATTACCAACCAATATTGATGTACCCTGCAGAAACGTGGGTAATGATTGGACCAGATAAGAGCAGAATTCAGGCGAGTGAAATGAGATTTATGAAAAGTAGTATTGGTGTGACAAAACTTGACAGGATATAAAATGAGATAGTAAGAAGAATAGTAAATGAAGAGTCAGTCCAGGACAGGATAGAGAAGGTACGATGACTAAGCCATGTGAGAAAAATTGGAAAGGGAAAGGATGCCCAGGATGATGTTGGCTATAGAAGTGGGTGGTAGGAAGCCGAAGAGGAGTGTTGAGGAGAGAGGAAAGGGAAAGGATGGCCAGGATGATGTTGGCTATAGAAGTGGGTGGTAGGAAGCCGAAGAGGAGTGTTGAGGAGAGAGGAAAGGGAAAGGATGGCCAGGATGATGTTGGATATAGAGGTGGGGGTAGGAATCCAAGAGGAAGACCAAGATCCAGATTGCCAAAGGGAGTAAGAAGGAGTGTAGAAGCGAGAGGATCGTACTTTGCCAGGTTGGAGGGAGAGAGATTGTGGAAGTAAAGGAGGCTGGGGAGAGGAGTATGTTCCAAACAGACTCAACCGGTGGCAGGAAGCTGTTCATGATGATGAATACAAACTATCGCAGGATTGGAACGAGATTACTATAAGAATCAATCATATTTGCTTTATATAACTTTAGTACCCAATGTTTATAATAATATATAAATAGAAACAATTAGTTTGAATGTGATGTGGTTCTTAACTATGTTATTCTTACTAGTTATTTGTGTCAAATGATGATTAACAATGTAACTGTAATATCTTAATTTATTATTTCATCAGAAGCTATCCATCTCGATATGATTAATTTATGGTGAATCACAGTAACCTTTATATGAAAGAATTAAATAAAATTGTTTGGAAGAGAATTGCTACTTAGGGTATATAACACAGCATCAATTTTATCTATTTTTAATTAGTGATGATTTTTTAAAATATATATTTATTTACTGAATTCTTAAATCAATCTACATTAATTTAACGGCGACTTAAAACAATTTTAATTGGCAACCAAACAAATATTTGATTATGACTTTTAATAATATTTATATAAAATTAACTTCCTAATCCATATTGTGTTCGTCCAGTTTATTTGTTTCTATACACCTTTCCTGTACCATCTTCCAAATATAATACAATATATTAATATTTGTAATAATTAGTTCACTCCACAATATATGCAATTTTCAAACTTTCAATTCGTACGATTTATATAAATTGATCACAGAAGCATAGTTATTCCCAAATTCTGGCCTAGCCTCTTTAATTTTTTACAAATTATCTCCAAACTAAAAATCTTTCTATATCACATTCCTAACATCAAAACCCATCCTAGTGATTTATGAATCTTGACACGATGTTCAAAATTACAAATCTCTTGGGGCGTCAACAGATTTGTCAAAGCAGTCTGTGGTAGTCGTGTTGACTTTAGGTAAAAAAAAAACATTATTTTTATCCGTGGAGGAATAAAAAGAAGGATGGTCTTAGATGTTACATATTTATTTATAGTCTCAATTCCAATCACGTGTCAGTTTCTGTCTGTCTGTTTGTCTGTCAGCTGCTGCTGTGGACAGTGCGTGATGTCGTGTGGAGGATCATGTCTTGTGTGAAATGACGGTCACAGAAGGGTCAGGAGTGCATGTCTTGACACTGCTCATATTTATTTGCTGGCTATCTATCACAGAACTCCAAGTTTATATGAAACAGGATGTATACACATTCACGACGATGTTTACTAAAGAAAATTACATTTTTATTTAATTCCAAGAAAATATATTACTAACGTCCTATTAAAATTATAATTTCCTTGATAAATACAGCTACTCCTTTTTCTAACGTCCGTAATATAAACATTTCTGACTAAATTATACCTGTTCCGTGAATTTCAAAATTATTTTGGACAAGTTCTACAAAGCTACATTAATTAGAACTACCAGGCTATTATTTTGATTTTAAATGTAAATGTATATGTATTAAATCATTAGAAGACTAGCCATTAATATAAATGCTACATAGATAAAATATAATTAAAACAATTTTTTTACCTAATTAAATACGTTTCAGTTTTTTTTATAAATATGAGTACTATCTATTTAATTACGTAGTTTTAATTGAATACAATAAAATTAATATTTGCTTATGTTGTTATGCCTACAAATACTAGCTATGGCAGTTCCAGTATTAACAAGAATGTTCATTCTCTGAGTATGTTTGTTTGAAAATGAAACCAAGATATTAAATATTTATTGTGGTGTAGGACTGATCGATGAATCTTTGTTTTACTTTATTGCATTATCTGTTGTCACTATTAAATATATATTTCCTTATTCACAGGAAAATTATAAGTTTTCAGGCTATAAGCATAGATATAAATGACACTAGTGAATATGTCAGTAAGAGGGTAGAATTTAAAGAAAATGTACCCTAATTTACATTTATGGATAGTGGAAAATCAATTACGAAACAAAAATATCAGTACATAAAGCCGGGATGTGAACCCATACATTCCCGCCACTGGTAGGTTATACTAAATTAACTTAACATTTAGATCACGTGCCCACTGATGTGGGTGAAAATAACCTTATAGTATTAATTAAATGCAAAAATCTGTTTGTATGCAAGATGTGATTAGGAATTCTAGGATATTCAAACACTTCATGCTAAATATTTATTTGTAAGAACATTGATGTAATCTCAGGTAAGTTTGTTTTCAAAATTAATAATTCACTATTATTATCTAAGTGGTTTCGATAGTGATAGTAAAAATCATAGAGTTGTATTTTGTCAGTGACTATCTAGATTAACATTTGTAAGTTGTAGTAATCGAGAACACTAACTGTACTTATAGTAACATACATTTTTGTAGCGTGGCTACTTGCTCTATGCTAAATACTTTTTTATTTTTCATAAGGCCATATATTTTTATAGAAGTTCGATTTTAATTTTATCATTTTTTAACGGTGTTTGGTTATTGCTCACAACACCTGAGATTACTGGTTTTAAAGTATCATCTGCAAGAAGGGCACATGCATTTTCTTTTATTTTACTTGTTTTCAGTAATTTTTTTATTATTTAAATAAAAATTTTAAAGAAAGGTATTTAAGAAAATTATCTTCAATATAGCATAAGGCCCATTATTATTAAAGGTGATACAATATAATTATTATGGTTTGGATATTCAACATAGATTTTCCCCAAAATTAGATTTACTGTTTACCGCCTATAGCTTGGGTCAATTTTTTATTCCAACCTTTTATTTTACATTACCAACCTGATAGGCCTGTTGCAGCTTCATATGCCTTATAATTTACTTAAGACTAGGACAAGAACAATATCCAGTCCCTGGCTGTTAATTCACCACGGTGAAAGAGAACATCCACATTTCATTAATTATAAAGTTTTTTGGCCACGCCAGGAATCGATCCCGAAAGACATGCTAGCGACTGAAAAAAGGTGTTGGATATTTTTTATCTTGTATTAGGCCTAAATTTACAAGGAGCCCTATAGTAATTCATTGATAGACATGACTTATCATCAAGCTCATTTAGTTTAGTTGGGTTAGAATTCCGGGAGAATGATTTTTCCTCAAGGGTTTTCCACTTTCCATTCACGCAAATGAAGACACACTTAATCTAAAATGTACTTTCCTCATACTTAGTCAAATGGCTTGGTTAATGTGTGTATAAAGTGGTGCGAGAGAAATGTCAGAAATCTAAAGACGATGGAATCGTTGCCCATTCTAAATACCGCTCTAGGATATCCTAAAGACGTCTTATAAATATCCAGGATCATAGTAATAAAGTGCTGTTACGTAGAAGTGTTGTGTTTTCTGAGAACATTGGACCCATCTTGTTTTGTAGAGAGGTTTGTTTTTCTCGAAGAGGGCTGTCTGGAGGGCCGCATGCCGTTAAGGGCTGTTATGGGCTTCACTCCACTCTCAAAGGTGCATACTGAAAGCAACTCTTAATGGCTTTTATCTTTAGTATTTTGATATTTGTTTGCTTATAATATTTCTAAAGTAAATACACTTTCGATTAAAATTCCTTCCACTCCTATCAGAAGAAGTAGTGTTTTAATTAAAACGGATTTCATTTTGGCTTTGATCAAATTTTAAATATATTTTCTTTTACCATTTTACCAAGAAAATATTTCATAACAGATTAATTTCCAAACCTGTTAAAGATACTCCTAAACAAACTCTTGTTTATGAAATACGCGATATCTATAACGAGACTTACGAAACAAATGGAGTTACGAGATATGTGACAATGTATTGTGATGTGTGTTTTTCACGGTTGACAATGACTAAGGATGTGAAAAAAGTATAGATACTTACCTAATATCAATATTATGCTTTCGATACTAGTATCTTCTTACTCTATGCTGTTTTCCGATACTTTTACTGATATTAGTACTCACACTCCGGTATCGGATCGGCATCGAAAGAAACCACTTTTTTTGTTATCTTCACTCGTTCTGAGATTAAAAAATGTTTACTAGGGTGGACTGTGGAGGAAGAACAAATCAGACACTATTTTTCAATTCTCACTTATTTTCTGCGTAACAAGCAAGAAGCAACTTTAGTATTCAATATATTTTAGGTCGTCATAATCCATAGCTGCTTTCATCTTTGTTTTTCAATACATCCTGATTCCTGACTGGGTGACGTGACGAGGTAAATGGAAACCAGCTTACTACCCCTTTATCAATGAGCACGCTCATCACAACCTAGACAAAATAAGCTTTTGTATAGCTCAATGAACTCACTCAACTCAAGAGTGAGCCATACAGACGAAGCATAAAATTTATGTGCGATTTTTAATCAGATTAAGCAAGGCTGGCATCCATTCTTAATTTTTTTTGTCAATAGTTAATCATATAGCTTGATGGAGTATATAAACGACGAATGTAGTTTAAAAAATTAGCACCTCCCAGTAGTTAAATACGGAAGTATTTTAAGAAAATGGATAGTGAAATAGCATCGATTCCAATAGTTACTATTATCGATACTTTTCTTTCGATACTAATACGGCATCGATATTTTTCTTCCGATACTGTTAATGAGTACACTATTGATACTTTTATTTCGATACCACATCCTTAACAATAGCTCACATTTAAACCAAGCAGCAGAGATAATCTTAACAAAACTAAAAATTGACCTCCCAACTCAAACTAGGTCTTAGTGTGTTTCTTACCCCTAACATCCTATTTCCCTTCCTTACCACAAACATTTAATTACGCTTAGTGCATAATGATGAGATAGGTAGAATTTAAAAGAAATAAATTGTATCACCTTGGGGATCCGCCTTCCATGCCAAAATAACGATTGCAGAAGTTGACAACAGCTTTGCTGGTCGTGCCATTGATTCTTGACACGAATAATTCCCAACAAACAATTAAGTTTCCCTATGTGTATTTAAAAATATTAATCAAAATGTAATAAGCTTAGAGGAGGTAATTGTCTAAATAACTGTACAAAATATCACATTATTTTATGTAATTACTAAAATTATTGTATTTAAATGATGTGTAAATCTAGTGCTAATGTTATATTATGGACGCTGTATCTGCCAAGGAAAACAATTTAGAACTTTTTTTTTCTAATCCAAGTGAAAATTTTTAATATACCAGTCAAAGTTTATTTGGAGACATTTATGACTTTAAGCGACTTAAACCATTTGAAACTATATAAAAGAAACCAAATAATAAATGATCCAGAGGATAGGTAATCATGAGTTGAGGCAATCCCCAGTGCGTGTGTGTGTTTGTG
>CABFVX010005207.1:9145-28439 GCA_902151425.1 Timema shepardi | reverse complement strand
TGTGTGTGTGTGTGTGTGTGTGTGTGTGTGTGTGTGTGTGTGTGTGTGTAGGTTGTCAGGGATTAGATGCTGAAGGCTAGGCTAGTGGTTAACTATAACGAACTACTCAATAAGCTGCCATGAGCCAAACTGGTGAGTTTATGGGAAATTATATTTTGAGACAGAAGGTGACCTGGTGGCTTAGGGGTAAGGTGTCAGACTTCTGTGTTTGGGCTTCGGGTTTCAAATCTCGGTCCCACCACAGATTTATCAGATTATCAAACCCTTCCTTCACCTTTGGCAAAGTGTGTGTCTTCATACTTAGTTAATATGTGGAGTGTCAGGCCCCCACCGTGGTTTTGAGCCCATGTTAATCTGTAGGTCCCCTCTGCTTTACACTATCATCATTCGCACGTATCATCCTACCATCTGGGGATAATGGAATTCACCTTAATTGTGTTCCCGGCTCAGAAATGAATTCCTCCTTACACCAGGAGAGGAGAGGTAAGATTAGGTCGAATGGCAAAGATCTGGAACATTAGCCCTACCCCCGTATTATGAGACATGATCAAATGTATTATATTATAGTTAATTTAGGAAGCCTCAATGTTATAACTACTACTACAATCAAGTTTATTCATATATATTGTGAAGCGAATATGTTTGTCCTCTCAATCAGATTAAATACAAAAAATATGAATTCTTTAAAAAATTTGAATAAAAGAAGTGAGATAATTTTTATTTAAAAAATCAGAGAACAATATATTTGTTTTCACACACCCTCATACATTCATTAAGAGCTCAATTTATTTTACGAATTCAGTTTGGTTTATTTTACCGGATAATATTGGAGTGAGTGTACACTTGAGGAAAAGTTTAATTTCAGGAGACGAGTAGAGCTATCTACACTTCATACAATAGGTGACCTGGTGGTCTTGGGGTAAGGTGTTGGACTTCTGTGTTGGAGGTCTGGAGTTCAATCCTCGGTCCCGGCACAGATTTATCTGATTGCCAAACCCTTCCTTCACCTCTGACAAGACATCTTGTGTATGTGGGGAATGCCAGGCCTCCACCGTGGTTCGGATTCCACGTTAAACTGTAGGTACTCCATTTCATCTCACAATCACCCTACCATTACACATTAGCTTAAGTGCGTATAACCCGAACGGGTAGTAAGACGCGGTGCTAATAATAATAATAATAATAATAATATACTTCATACAGCCGGTGATACCAAAACAATAGAAGAACGATTGTATGTATGTAGGTATGTGTTTGTGTGTGTTCCTTGCACGAGAATAAACACATGTAGAATTGATTTGTATATAGTGGCTCGAGTGTGTTTATATTTTAGGAGTAGAAACCAAGAGGAGTCAGGTTGAGGCTGTGATGTCAATATTTTGTGAAGAAATACTAATAATTATAACCTACGCTTTTAATTTGACCCCAACAAACGCAGTCTATAGAGAATTATGACCATGCCAATATCGACTAAGACTAAATATGTCTCTAATTGAACACAACATGCTATAGTTGTTCTGCTATATTATATTTAAGGCCAATAGTCGAAGCGCGGAATAAGAAACTTTCAATAAGTATAATTCGTTCATACAATCAACAAACTCTTTAGTATTGTTGATATAAACAAGCATGCACTGATCACTGCTGAAATGATACATTTGAAAATAAGTGTATATTACAATGAAACCATAATTTGACAGCAGATCAATATGATGTGATACAATGTCAACTCCACCAAGTGGAGAGGTTTATATGTATGTGACACGTGACCATTTGTTTTCGAGAAACAGGTGAGAGCACTGATCAGGAATTATTTAGTCGTTTACTAAGGTGAGACCATATCGATTTTAAAGATGAACTTTTGGAAAATTTTCTACTGGGCAGTCACTCGCTATCGACATGTTGAGCTAAAGAGTTATTAGGCTGAAGATACTTCTAATTTAAATCTAAAGATGAGTTTATATCTTAAATATATATAATAAAACTACCACCAATTCAATGTGTTTATAACATTACCCCACCATTCTAATTCCAACAATATAGTGTCATACAGATCAGCGTATGTTTTATATATAGCACCCATCTTACAGCCCATCTGGGTTATCCACATATTTAAAACTAATGGGTCTGGAATTAGAATCGTTGAATGTAGAGGAGCTTAACCAAAACTTGCATGGAAGTATGTTGGAAGACTATTTAGAAGGGACAAACCTTAGACGAACCAACCGGGATTGTAACCCCAACCTTCCCATCGCCGACAGGAGTTTTAAGGCCTCAGCTGACGTGTCAACTGATGTAGACACCAGTATAATAATCCTGGATAAGTTTTCAAAACTTCTAATGTTAAGGTTTATTTAGATATTGACATTGTATTTCACAACCTGATTTCTTTCACACATAAGAATATTTATAATTCCAATTCTGTCAAATGATGGCAATTCATGTCTTAAGTAGATTCAACTGTTAGAGTGTTTATGATCACTTGCTTTCTTGCGCCATCATACTGGGTTATTGTTACTAAGACAAACATTAATGATCATGAATGGTTTCAGGATTCGATTGTGTCATACATTGCCATCAGTCAGTGAAACATGCCTTGCAAGTGAACAGGCAGAGTGCAGAGCTATGGTCTCGTACTAAGACGGGATGGAGGGAAACACATGTATAGATTCAGGTTGTTTTTTCAAGTCTATGACACAAATATTGTTTCAGTAGATACAATTAGTTTAATTTTCTACACTTAATAATCTCTATAGTTCTTAAATGTCTGCCATGAGCAAAGCATAATTGTAGTTCAAAGTTTTCTCTTAATTTTAAATATTTATGTTCAAATGACACGATGCTCTTGTCCAATATTGGCATTACAATATGTATAAGACTATAATAAAAGTATAAGCTAAAGAAGTATTTGATTGATTTATTTTCCACCATTTGTTTTCTCATTAAAACTAAAAAAAGAGTAATCTCAAATTGTGTTCCCTTCCACACCACTTTAAAAGCGAAATGAATTGAATTGCACTTCCTGCACAGCGGTCCACTGATGTGCTGGGATGCCCAGGGAAAATCAAACTATCCGGACAGTAGGTCTTTAAGGTACAAAATAAAGGGTTAAGGGCTATTCTCTTTGACATAACGCTAGCTTTAGTTACACTCATGATATAAAACGTTATTATTCCTTGAAAATAGTTTTTAATTAATTCATGGCAAATTTAAAAAAATGTTATGTTAGGTGCACCAAATATAATTTTTCTTTCTTTTATCTGAAAAAAAACCTTAACGTTCGTAAGACATCTGAAATCAAATAATATAAGTTGTTGCAGAAACATAGGCCCACTAATGTAAAAAATAGCATCATATTCCACAAAAGATCATACAATAAATAACACACACACAGTCCAACACCTTAACTCAGTCAGTGGAATGTCTGTCTACTGAGATAAGTGTCCTTGGTTCAATTCCCGAAATGGCCGAAAAATGTATAATTATTGGTTAAATGTTGGTTTACCCTTTCACAGTGAGGAATTAACGGCCGGGGGCTGGATGTTGTGTCTGTTCTAGAATTAAGTTAGTTAATAAGTAATGTGGTGATATAATCAGTCGGTTCAGAGCGTGCACACTAAATACATAAATTAAATTAAATACACTCGTATATACAAAAACACACTGTTATAGAAACATATTGAGGAAAAAGTATCAACTCGATTCACCAAAGAACGTAATAACCAACTCCCCATTTCACAAACTCACTTTTAAAAATATACTTGCTTATAGCTTGGAAACTAATGCCTTTAACATTAAATATAGTTCAAATGAAAGCATTTCAATTTATATATGTCCTACTATTTTGCGATGGTAAGTTATTTCGTGTACTAAAGAGCTGCGAAGATATGATACAAATTTGGGGAAGTAGAATAAATTTTCCTGAAAAAGTGCAGACGCCATTTTGTTTGTAGTGTTAATTAAATGATTTCCAGACAATAATTGTTGTCAAAATCATAAAGCCGATTTCAAGGAAGTATATTATTCTATTTTCGCCCTCAAGCAAACAAAAAAAACCTTAATTTTAGAGCAATATAGCTAAATCCAACAAACGCTCCAAGTAACCTCACGATAGCCCTAGATACAAAGATTTAGCCTGTTTTAGCCTGAGCAGAAATTTGGTTTCAGTTAAAGGCCAAGATACAGACAAACATACAGCATTGCACTTTTTCTGATTCAGGGGATTATTAAAAGTTGACATCCATCATAATCTCAATTTAGAATTTGTTGACAGTCACAATACTTCCTCTCTCAGAGGGGTCACGAAAAAGTAAATACAGGTTCAAGGATACATTACATTTTAAGAAAAAATATCATATATATATTTATTTTGCTTTTTTAAGTATTCCATATTTATATACAACATGCATAGACCCAATATATACACAGCAGCAAGTCTTTAATACATCGGAGTTTAGGAAAACTTTAGTTACCTATCAAATTCAACCTTTCCAATTTCTAGCTCATTAGCGTAATTAGTATATAAGCGTATTACCCGAACGGGTAGTAAGACGTGGTGCTAAATTAAATTAAATTACCTATCAAAATGTTTAGGATTTTTGTTTTTAATTTTACTTCTCCAGGCACTCCTTATGAATACTTTCTCATCTTTACAACATCTTCATAAAAATCTTAGTGAAAACCAACTAGAATCTAAAGTTATAATAAAATTGAATTAAAGCTTGAGAGTGGTTTGCGACAATGTAATACCAAGATAAATTAATCGTCTGGAACAAAAAATCAGAACAAAGGGTACCTAATGCTATTTCTTTCTTCTGTCTGTTTTTCCGAAGAATGCAAGAAGAAGTGGGTTGCAAAGGGAAAGTAATCTCATATTCTCCTAGCGTAAGAGTGAAAGAAAATTGAATTTGGTGAACATTCTTTGGATTTTGTGACTTGTGAACGTCCAGCTTCAACCTCACTTAGTTTCTCAGTGAAATAAATATTTAACTGTTTTTGCTTGCCTATTTTTACAAAGAACATTCAATTACTACCAGTACAAGCCCTTCAGGGGATTTTTATTTTCAATGTGTACTTTTTAAACTCATCTATATTAAACGTCTAATGGTGTCCGTATGCATGTATGTATGTATGTATGTATGTATGTATGTATGTATGTATGTATGTATGTATGTATGTATGTGTGTGTGTATGTATGTATGTATGTATGTATGTATGTATGTATGTATGTATGTATGTATGTATGTATGTATGTATGTATGTATGTATGTATGTATGTATGTATGTATGTATGTATGTATGTATGTATGAATGTATGTATAGTATGATTTTGGTAGGAAGAACAGTAGAAGCTAGTTACTAAAGTTGCTAAAACAATGTTAATATATTCATACATAAAGTCATGTCATATGCATACGTTACCTTTAATTGATATTACCAATACCTATCAAATAACACAAAAAATATAGTAAAATACTATCATTGTTGGGCGCAAAGAAATATGTTTTGATTTTCTATACTGTTCTTCCAACCAAAATCAGGGTATATGTATGTATGGATGTATGTATATATGTATGTATGTATGTCTTATTAGTCAGCAAAAAGTGTTTCTTTGGCCAATACAAATCTTACAGTTAACGTTAAACATATTTATTTAATTTTAGCTTATATTTACATAGCCTAAGGATGTAGTCACGCAAACCATTTGTGTCTTTAATCAAAAGACAAATTACATTGCACTTATCTGGACTGATGATGTCGGTAATATCGGGATTCGAATCCCGGTCCACCTTATAAATAAAACTAATGCTTAGTTTTGTGTGTGTGTGTGTGTGTGTGTGTGTGTGTGTGAGTGTGTGTGTGGTATTAAACAGGGCCTTTTCAATGGAATCCACCAAAAAGGGAAAAAATTGGGCTCAAATCTAATCAACTCTAAAGTTTAACAGGTTTGTCTCAAGGGAATATGTGTTTCATACTAATAAATGATTTGGCCCCTGTAGACCTTGGTATACCTTTTATTTTGAGACAGAGGAAATTCCCAGTTAAACTAGCGTTCTCAATGACTATCAATAGGTTTCAGGGTCAAACATTGGATAGGGTTGGTATCTATCTGGCCAAGACAGTTTTCAGCAAAGGCTAGTTTTAAAGGCTTTTCCAAGATAAGAAGCTCAACAAATTTTAGGGTTAGAGCCGTAAGGATCAAATCGGGGGACACTTATACCGAGAAATCTACAGAAGCGTATTCACATAAAGTATAGTTTATAAATAAATTGTTAGTTTGTTTACTAAAACTAAGATTAATTTAACTAAGTTGCACTTTATCCACTCTTAATTAATATATTTAGGGGGGCCGCCTACCGGAGAGTTGGAATGCGTTAGAGACGTTCAGGAAATACGCCATGGTTAAGTAGTGTTTTATTTTTTCCAAATTTGACTTAAGCCAAAAGGAAGATAAATGGTGGGAACATGCTTATCTAGTACCCTCAACCTTATATTTTGATAATATACGTCTATAAAAAATTAATGAAAATTCGAAATATACTCATTTTCAATGGCCTTTTAAGTATATTGTACAGTTTTGAAACGAGGGTAACTACTAGATAATCCTAGATACAGCCTTTCAGAAACAAAAATGTCACTTTTGATAAGGTCATAACAAAAAATGTAAAGATAATTGATAATTCCTTTTGCTGTTTTGACGCGTCAAAGCTTATGCTTTTCAGCCATCACGTAGCGCAGCCATATCTTCCATCTACGCTTTGGAAGTAAAGAATAACCGGAGAAAGAAGGAAAGTCAGTTAACACCATGCGCATTCGCTCTTTTAGTTGGATGTCTGCCTTCGCCTTGTTGATAGATGAGACAACGCACAGTTAGACCGTACATCTTTTAGTTTTGAGTGTTGGTTAAAAAAAGGTTTAAAATAATATTATCTGCTGTAGTTTTTATGGTAGATGTGTTTACAAACTGGTACTTTGTTTCCGAACAGTTATGTATGCTTTGTCTTCTTATTATAGCAATTATAATTATACATTAATAACATAGAATAATATTGTTTTTTTTCGGAAAATTAAAACTACTATGAACAATAATACAAGCAAAATGGACCATCAAAAAGAGATCAAAACTAGACCTCGAATATCTGCTCGCCGCAAAAAATTAGGATGGAATAAGGGTTAGAAGCGTTTTATTGATGGATCAAAGTAAGTACATACTGATTTATTAGTACAAGAACAGGACCTAGTTCACTGTTCAACGGTTACGTGTTAGTTTCATTTTGTCGTGTTGCTCCTATATTCAGGAGGATGGGGTTAAAATCCCATCATGAAGCTTCATGAAGCTGGTCCCGTGGAGTAAATAACCATAATTTGAATTCTGTTGCTTGGATTTAAAACATATATTTTTATGGTCTTTATAATTATTCTTATAAATCCAATGAGGTTTCATTAATTCTTTGGACTATACTAAAATCATTACTTGAAGAGAAGTAGGAGAAAAAAACATATATTTACTGTACGTATACTAATTACTACAAAAGTAGTAATGGACCGTTTAATTTCTTAAAATATGTATAACTATAAACAAAAAAAAAAATTTGATCCCTACACAAAAAATAAAATTTAATTTTAATAAAGCCTAATTCAGATCTGATAGGTGAAGGTTAAATCTAAAACAATTATTACAATGTGAGATAAATATAATGTTATAACAAGCTACCCCAACCTAACAAGACCTAAGCTTTCATACATCTAGAAATTGAAGTTTCTATTTTATTAGGTTGAGTAATATTGTCCTAAACAGGCTTAAAGCTACTAAAGTTTTAGAATTGCAAGATTTACCATGAAATCTCAATTTTCCATGGATGCTTTTACAAAATAATTGTTTCTGACAATAGTTTCAGAGTGAATGAAGGAAAACCATCTAAAAGTGTTAGTATGGTACTTATTATTATGTTTAACTTTAATAAAATAATAGTGATCTTATTTAGAAGAATTATTCGAGCATCTTATTTTCTTTAGCTTGATCAGAAGTGTCAGAGAAAAATCGTAGTTGTAGGAGAAACGAAGGATATTGTCATGGTAGGTGTGTGTATACCTTGATTTTGGTTGGAAGAACAGTAGAGAAAATTAAAACATATTTCATTGCGACCAACAGTGATAATATTTTAGTATATTATTAAAATTATTCTATAAGTATCGATAATAGCTATAAAAAGTTACAGTTGCAGATAACATAACTTGATGCATGAATATGTTAAAATTATTCTAATAAAGCTAGTAACCAAACTTTAATGTTCTTCCTAACAAAATCATACTGTGGTTATTGTTTTATATTGTTAACATTTTTATTACTACTATGCACGCCTTAATATCGAAGAAATTTAATGCGTACAAATTTACTTGACTATAGAACACCTTGCATCCAGTTTCCACGCCGTCATTTGATCACTGTCAAAAGAGAATCCTAATTACACAATATTACTTTTTATCGGTTCTCTAAGATCGGAGTAATAGAGAGTGGTCAGCTCAGATATGTGTTGCCAACTGCATTACAACTTCTAGCATTTAATGATTTTACTACATAGTTTTATTACTATAAATTATGTTAAAACTTGTTTAAAATACTTGTTTCAAAACGGGAGGAACTGTCCAAAATGATTGAAAAACTTTATCGCTGTATTTTTATCAGTTTATTCAAACAACTACTGATAGCAGTGGATTATTAAAACACATAATTAATTTCGAGGGAGTGAAAGCCTGTAGCTTTATTTGGACGTGCTGTGACTCTACTGACTGAGGATTAGAGGTTTGTTTCATATCAACACTCATTACACACTTTCACTTTCCGTCTGATTATACAATATTAATTATAACCAATCTGCTTCAGTGTCCACGTGGTCTAAGGCGTCCCTCTCACAATGGACTAGGCTGCCGACGATGAATAGATCGTGGTTTGAAAACCAGTCGGGTTTAATGCGTGTGATTTTCATAAATGGTTATTGGTCTCCCTTCACGCAAATGTGGCTACATTTCCTTTAAATTAAACCTTCATCGTCCCTAAAATATTGGCGTAATCAATACAAGCGTACAGCCTGAATGGGTGGGGATTAATGAGACGTGGTGTATATATTCTGCATAATGGTAAGGGGATAGACAAGCAGACAGAATATCCCTACATCAGTCTCACTTTGTTTTATCAGTGTCATGGAGGTCCAGACTCGAATCCTAGCTAGATGTATTTAAGTGCTATTTATTAAATCATTTTCCAATACACTAACAGGAAAATGTAAGGCCACCACCCCCTAATTCTACCCTCCTCATCCCTAATCTAAGAGTGTAAATACCGAATAACTACAACGTGGAGCTTGCACAACGAGAGGATTAACACTTCAAATTCAGTTATTGAAGCTTTTAGTATTAAAACAGTTTTACACATATTTTAATCTCAAAGAGAGGGACAATTTGAAAAGTTATAACATTTCCTGCTCTTTTGACTGATGTATTCATATTATGAACAACCACAATGATACAACATACACGAAGTATGAATATAATAAAAAATAGTTAACTCGGGTCAAGAACCTTCTCAGCACTGCCCAGGTAAAAAGTTCACCATGGAAAACCATTGCCATAAACGTCCTTTGAAGTACATAGTTTAATTAATTCCCAAACTTCCTTCCATAGCTTAGAATATATCGTTGTCAATGCGATAATAAATGCAATAAAATATAAAAATCTTTAAAACATTAAAGTCTCTGTTGTTAGACCTGGTTATAATTTTCTAAGGGTACCCGACTTGATTTGGGGTATGAACGAAAAATTGTAAATGGTTAAATTGTGGTCTGCCTTTTCACATTTATATACCTGGAAATTGTATTTTGGGTCTGTTCTAAAGCTAAACTTAGTTCTGGCAGTTCATTCGGACAAAATGTGGTGAATATTTGTACGTACACAATATCCTACAACAATATTGAGGTACTTATATTATTATATTAATGGGGAAGAGAAAAGGAGGGTAAACTTTTAGAGGAAATCTACCTGCCACAGAGTTGAAGGAGAATTTAAAACCTTTTAGAAAAGAACACCTCCTTACACCCATCTGGGGTTTAAACCACTAAATTCCCCATCTCAAGCTAACCTAACCAGATGAGACTGATGTCTTAGTCCACATGCCCACTGGTGTAAGATAATACAGGCTATGAACTGTCTGACTATATTTCTTGACGGTTGGATACACTTGTACATTTTACGAATGAGCACGTTTGTAAAAATAATCAAAGCTAAAACTTCCCTTTCATTCCCTTAAATTCAAATGACGTATAGTTCACTGTACGAAGCCTCTTACTTCTGACACATTCACAGACAACTCTCACGGAATTTCGGATTTCAATTAGTTTGTAGACAAACTATTTCAAAGCACTTTGAATGTTGATTCAAACAAAATAATAAAGATATAATATTTTAGTTTCAGGATTGTCTGTTGACATGTCCTGATATGATATCTTGATTGGTCCGATTCATTGTCCATAAAAAAATACTTGAGAAACAATTTGATTACATTTTCTTACGGGTTTGAGGGGTGGGAGGCAATAAGCTATTCTGCTTTCATGAAGTTATGGAGAGGTACACATTATTACTACTGATTTTGGCGCAACAAACACCAAATATCTTAAATCATAAATTATCAAAATATTGGCTATGAAATTGTATACCATATTTTATAACTATATTTTCCCTATCAATCTGTATGCCAATTTAATTATAAATGGTGAAACACCTATACAAAGACACGCCAGGGGACCAGAGAAAATATAAATACTGATAGAATTAGATTGCGTCAAGTAATCAATAATTGGTTAAAATAATATTGGAGATTAAAATAATTACGTAACCAACTTTAGAAAATAAATATTACAAATCATATTTCACAAGCTTTCTCATGTCTATAAGATATATTAAACTGGTCATCACGACTTTTGGGACAAGGAACAATGAAGAGGTTTCTAACATAAATTTATACGCTGAATTAAAAAATCTATCAGAATCATTTTATAACACACAGTTTTTCTTCTGTGAGGCTTTTTATAAATAAATATATTGAAATATTTGACTTATTTAATCACAATTGGCTATGTAATTTTTCCTTATATATATTTAGTAATACAGACAGACCAACTGGAAGACAGATGAGCTATACAGTGGGTTGTGACATAAACCCGTCATCTATCTAAGCAGACTATACCAGTTTTGAACTGACACCCACAGTGTTTTCACTGATAGTTTGAGTTCTCCTTTGTCTAGTGATTATATTATTTTCCAACTGTGTTGTTGTCGCTAATGTGTCCTTATGCCAAGGAAGTGTTTAAATCGTCGAGACACGTTATGTTATGTGTGTGGGGAATTGATATTTATAGCTCAACGGTGAAGTATCACTCTATTAGTTTTAAAAAAAATTGCTCTGGGCTATATTTTGCTGCTAAGCAGAGGACAAAAATGAGAACTGGGATCCTCATATCTGCTCTTTGACTTGTGTGAAGTGTTTGACAGAATGGTAAAACGTAATTCAGACATATGTGATTGGCAGTTACCATAGTTCGAAGGGAGCCCAAGATTATTCTTCACGCTGTTTGTTTGTTCAACAAATATAAAAGGAATAAAAAAACTCAAACACACAATGATAAATCTAGATTTGCCACTTCCTATCAGAACAGTTCAGCACAGTGAGGACTAGCATGTGCCACAGCCTTCATAAAACCTAAATGTAGAATATGAACACTCGGAAAGCTGCGGCTAACCTAACTCAACGTGATGTACCATGATGATTGTACAATGTAGTGATTTTCTCAAATTTATATCTCTAGAAGAAGAACCGTCATCATAACAAATAGCTACTTTAGCATACTTGGTAGCGTGCTTGACCAAAACTCAGGTTTTCATCAGCTCAATCCCACCAAGATTATGACATTTTAATTTTTCGTCTGAATTTAAATTACGTTTTAGTAATTAGAATTATTATTATTATTATTATTATTATTAGCACCGCGTCTTACTACCCGTTCGGGTTATACGCACTTACGCTAATGTGTAATGGTAGGGTGATTGTGAGATGAAATGGAGGACCTACAGTTTAACGTGGAATCCGAACCACGGTGGAGGCCTGGCATTCCCCACATTCACAAGATGTCTTGTCAGAGGTGAAGGAAGGGTTTGGTAATCAGATAAATCTATGCCGGGATCGAGGATTGAACCCCGGCCGCCAGCACAGAAGTCTGACACCTTACCCCTAGACCACCAGGTCACCCAGTAATTAGAATTCAGTAATATATTATTAGTATTAAACTTTTTTATATGTGTAACTTTAGTAAATATGTCTGGTGTGGCGACTACCACGCTTCTCGGACAGTTGATGACGCCTTTAGTTGAGGTAGTTCTGTGTATAGTTAAGCGCAAAATTCTCGTATATGTTTTTGATGATGTATATTTTCTAATATTCTACTTTAGTATTGTAAGAGGTAAAGCTATCTAGCATATAACTAGACCATCGTATGCCTCGATGACCTATGTTAATGTCTTGATTTGCTTTTTGGTAATATTCATGTTTCAAAGATTAGAGTTTCAAAGTATATAATATTTTTATGGAGCTTATGCGTATTCCCGGTCATTATATTTACGCTACACCATGGGCTGGATATATAGTGATATTCAAATTACAAATCTCTGTAGAATATAATTGTTTCCATTATTTCTGCTGTTTCATGACTTTGTACAATGGTTGGTAGCTGGTGCCTGCTATAGATTAAGAGTCAACCAACCGAGTTGTTGGTACAATGTGGATCAACACTACTCTAATTTTGAAGCAAGTAATTATTCTTTTGAGCTACATCTGCTAACTCAAGGTGATTTAAACAACCTTGTTCGGAATTTGTCCAAAAAACAGGGTGAACTTTTTGAGTCCAAGCTGAATCCCTGGAATATACTTCAGAGTGACACTAGAGTGTTGTTTTTTCTCTAACCACCAGGAGAAAATGTTATCCTCAAGAAAATTATTTAGCTGTTTATAAAAATATTTTATATGTAATTATGATCTAGGTCATGATCAAAAAACAGCAGGATAGCGACTGTTTATTGATTCATCTAAAACTAGTTTTAAAGATGTCCTTTAGCATAATGGAAACAAATTTCCCTCTGTGCCGCTATCTCATGTTGCTAATATGAAGAATCTTACCAAAATATGACATTTCTTTTGGATAAAGTTCAGTATGATAAGTAGAATTGGAACATATGTAGTGGTTTAAAAATTACTGCACTGTTATTTGGTTTACAGCTTGTCTATACTAAATTTTGTTGGTTCTTGTGCAAGTGGGACAGTCGTGACAAGAAAATTCATTACATAATCAGGAATGATCAAAGTGTGAGTCTCTTACTACTGAAAAGAAAAATGTTGCACATCCGCCACTGGTTGACACTGAATATATTTGTTTACCTCCATTTTGTATAAAATAATTAAGGCTTTTTAAGAAATTGGGCCATGAAAATTGGTGCTGGTTTTACTTATTTGAAGGTAAGGTTTCCTTGAATAAGTGATTCTAGGATGAAAGAAGGCGTTTCTGTGGGCCTTCAAATAATAAATTTGATTCAAGATGGAAAACTAGAATATATAATAAGTTAAGTTGAAATATCGGCGTGGGGATCATTCATAAGTGTTAAAAGAAAGGCTTGTGTGAAACTTTAAAGCACAGAGCTACCGTGACATTGTGTGCGAACTCTTACATTTATTAGAAGATATGGGGTGTAACTGCCGCTTAAAATTCATTTCTTGGCCTCTCATTTGTATTTCTTTCCCGAGAATCTCGGTGCCGTCAGCGATTAACATGATGAGCAATTCCACCAAAACACTTCGATAGTGGAAAGAGGTACCAGGGAAAGTGGAGCTCTAGTATTCTATCAGACTATTGCTGGACACTTAAGATGGATGTTCCAGATGCTAAATACGCAAAAAAAAAAACATCAACTGTTAATTTTAGGTAGTATAAATAAAAATCCCTGCGTGATATAGAAAAACTAGTTGCATATTTGAATTCAGCATAAAAATTACTATTAAGATCAGATTTGTTTTTGTGTGCCAAAAATGTAGTTTATTTGGTAGGCCAGTACTATTAGCTAAATTTACAATTCTATGCTTTAGTATGATTTAGTAAAAAACAGACTCTATTTCTACAGGTAAATGGGGATAACCTGGATGGGTAGTAAATAGCAGTGGATACAAAAATTAATGGGTAAGATCAGGGTAGAGATGGTTAGAATATATGGGACTAGAGAATAAATGTATAATAAACTTTGTCAGGTGGAGTCAAAGAAAAGAAGAATACATGAATTTCTTCTTCACGAAGTTAGCCATTTACCCTCATGTAGAGACACAGTTGCTTGTAAATCGACTACTCAGCTGAGCCATGCCTTTACTCAATGTTTAAAACATAGAAATACTACATTTTCAACTCACAATAATTGTTTACTAATATGTAGAAAACTATGATATATCAATAAAGTGGAGAGCATTCTAGAAAGAATATGAAGAAGATGGATCTGGGGTAGTAGTAAAATACTGCAAGAGAGACCAAGATTGATATGGGAGGAACAGGTAACAGCAAGGGTGTGAGTATGAGAAGAATGGAAGAAGAGTGGTAGAAATAAAGAGGAACATGAAGACTTTTTACAAAATTGAGCCAGACGCGATTGTCAGTGTAAACTATAAATGTTTATTTAACTACGTTTATTGATTAGGGATGAGCAAGGCTAATGCTAACTTTATAATAACTATACTAACGATATTTTTGAGTTGAAGCGTCAGCTATTTATGAAAAAATAATTTCAGTATAACGAACCAGGTTTCAAGCTACAACCACCTGGTCACCAGAACCATCATCTTCTTTCAATCTATTAATAAATTGATTTACTTAAAATCCATAGGAGTTGTCTTGAAGTCTAGATTGCAATCTATTTCGAGAGAGGAATAGTAAGTTGTGGATTTCTGAGAAGGCTAGATTGTTCTTCTTTCATTAATATCTAAAACGAGTTCATCAAATTATGAACTAAATTTAAATAAGCAAGAGAACTGGTCTCCTCTTCCTCAGCTTAAAAAAATAACTTTCGGACAAATGTCTTTGTCTTACCCTGAACCTGAAAAATTCGATTTTATGCAGGCCATTCTTTTATTACGCTCCCAATAACTGGAGATAATGAAAGAAATTGTGTCAGAACATGTCGCAATAACTCAGACTATTTCAAGCTTACCTTAGTTCAACTAAAAAGGTCCCTCCAAAGTCAAGGAAATTTAACGTTCCGTGGTGACATTGTGGTAATTCCCGCAAAAATTGGAGTGTCCCACAATACTGCATTTGGCTAACTTCAAAATGCATTTGATGCGAAAGTTTAATGTCAGAATTCTCGGTCTGCTAAGGGCCACATGCTAACTTCCATATTATAATGAAAGGATTTACAAATACATAAACTTTTCCTGTTATTCAATAAACTGACATTTTTATCAGGGAATAATCATTTTTACTCACATAAACACTGATTTTGTTAAGAAAAGCATTCTTTAAGTCCTTTTACCCTAACATAATCCTACTTTAAATTATGACTTTGGTAGGATAAAATGACCTTTCAGTGATTAAGTTGGCTAGGTCACAGAAAATTGAATAAATAGCATGGAGAGAAGGGCGTATTTACGTGACACAGCCTTTATTGAAACTCTTTGTAACTAAATATTGTGTTTTAGCTCCAAGCACGAGTCCGACTCGTGAAACACAACACAAAAAACAATTCATCATTACATTTGTTCACATCTGTGGTCTGTATAGACATCAGTTTGTTTTAAAGCGATGGTAGACAATGGACAGTGGGAGCCCAACGTTAAACAAAAGGGAAGGTTGTACCAAGCGCTGGTGGATGGACAATCAACTTCTTCATGGCAATCCACTAAACAAATGGGACTTTCATCGGGCCAGGTCGTGGTGATAGGTCGGTAACAAAGATCTGGTCAATATCACATGTGTGGCCCATTCAACATCTTTTTTAATCAAATATAGAACGCTTTGAAACAATATGAGACCATGTGTCAGAAACAACAGGAAATACGTCATCACCATCTCAATTATTATTATTATTATGTTTATTTGTTTCTTATTATTTTTAATTTGTATATACAACACAAAGGAGTTATTAAATACATAATTTAAGAGGGGGGATTATATATAATATAGCTTCACAAGTGATGAATTAAATGTGGGAGTTCATAGTGAGTAGCCTGGTTCAGATTTAAACTCTGGTCTCCCTATTAGAGCCATTCAAGTACAATAATAAGAGTACTACGCCCAAGACCACTTGGCTCTTACCCTGTTACTGATTTGTTTACGTTTTTACCCAAGGTAATTGTTATTGGTGGAAACACAATTATCAATATTTCCTTACCCACAAGAATAGCATGTGTTAGTCAGAAAACTGGTACTCCGTTGAGCTAAGCGTATCCTAAATTATTATTTATGTGAAAGACATAGCAACAAACCCAATGCAGTTGAAGCACTCCTTGGGAGACCTGTATTAATAGAATAAGTTACATTTATACCGGTAGGAAACAAGTCTCGAAGATAAGGTAGTTAATAAACATGGATTAGGACTAAAATTAGGTAAAATAAATACTAGAGGAAGAGAATTTTTCAACACAGGAATGAAAATGTCCTGTGGATTGCCCCTCTCTCAACACCCTACCTCATACAGCTTATCTAAAATATACTCAAAATTGAGCTCGAAATATAAGTTTAAGTGCTATAAAACTGTGTTTCATAAACTGTCAACGAGCCATTAACGTTCCAAAATGTAAAGGATAAAACAATATCCAAAAGAAACAATGTTATAATCTTACTAATATCTTAGAGTCAAAGTTTTCATGGAAATTTGAAGAAACTTTAGTAAATCCATGACAAATTTCCTTAGTAACATTACAAAAATGTATATTTTTAATTTTAAATAACCTTTATTATTTTATCCTCCACCAATGTTGATACTATTACAGGTAATGGTGGCGGCCGCTCGGTCTGTCGTTAGCTCAAGCCATGGAACTGTTTATTTTCCACGAATTTTGTAATATACAATAGGAGCACACATTAGTTTTATGAGTGATNGGGGGGGGGGGGAGCGGGCAATTGCCCCGAGACTCACATTCCTGGGGGCCACATTTTTTCCCAAAAATTATTAAACAAGTTAGAGTTATTATTTTAAATTTTACATCAAATAATATACAGATGATTAATTAACAGCAATGAATATTCGATTAGTGATAGGATTCCATCCCAAATTCCTTAAAACTCTAACTTTCTAACTTTATGTAATTCAAGACTTAGGCCCCACCGTTATTCGAGTAATTTGCTGGAGTACAGTAGAGTAAGCCACCATTGTGCTAGCTCTGTCAGTCTAAAGACAACTAACAGTGCAATTGTGCAAAGAGGAATTCTCTTTTGACCATTTCCCATAAAACATGAGAAATTATTAAGTAAGCTAACATAAATACCCAGTACGCATCAATATAATTATTATAACGGCTTAGCGCTAATACTGAAACACTGCCGTACAAAAGGGGAGAGGGGGCACCGATTTTTCTACCCCGGGTCTCACATTTCCTTAAAACGGCCCTGAATACGTGGTTGAACAATGAGATGCGTTGCAAACCTTTAGTGATCCACCATGGTTTAAAAATTATTTGTTATTTTAAAAATAGTTTTGAACAAAGTGTAGGCTAAAATTATCAGTAGGCTTCTAATCAGTTATAAAATTTAAATAGTGAGTTTAAACTTTTATAAAAAAAATCAACAATGCCCTAGGTTAAAATTTGCACTTTTGAGATTAAAGTAAGAAGTTAAAACCCTATATGTATCCTTCCTCTAGCACACGGGTCACAATAGAATATTCTAAGATAACGTGATATTGTTTTATGAGGTTTCATACAAGTTTTGAAACACTTTAAACTTAAACTCTTTAGCCTATATTTTAGTGAAAACCATATTTAAAAAGAACAAATCAATTTAAATAGTCTGTTTTGTAGTACGCCTACAATGATTCTCGGTGATCTTCAATGTATAGCTCTTAAGGTAAAAAATGTTTACTTTCTAAGCTCGTATCGACAACAAAAAAAAACAACATATTTAACATTTGAGACCTAAGTAAAGGAACTTATTATAATTAATATTTTAGCACTGTGTCTTACTACCCATCCAAGTTGTACACTAAGTAAGGGATCAAAGTAATCTCAGGAACAAGGTAACTGTTGAGGGTCCCTTGTTGCAACATGTAATATTTTTATCGCATCTTACTTCCCATCCAGTATATCAAATTATATTCACACTTATAAGTTTGGAATGTAGAATAAAATATTTAGAGGATATTTACCCACATATGTTTGGAGGTAGAGTGTAAAACCAATAAAGATAAAGTCACCTTAGTATACCCAGCGGGGACTCAAAGACATGCCTTCCCGCCACCAACAGATCAGATAAGATGTGCCTGACATTTATACGATAGTCTGACCTCAAACAACCAGTGTTGAAACAGTTTCATATAAGAGAATATCGATTGTTGCCTTGATATATTTTGGCCGGGACAGTATAAGAACACTTCCTGCTGTTCTATTGTCCAGTCCATCAAGGGCTCGTAATAACATGTCCCTGTAATTGATTGGTCCCTTGCTGGGATACAACCTCATAAAGGGGCCACCGGGGATTTCAGCTGACGCAGAGGAAGGTTTCAGATGTGTCTTGGTTCAATACTTCTTACTACAGTCCTACTCTATTTATATTATCACATACACCTATAGACGATATTGGTGGGTGCATTGTAACGAAATTTCCGGAGAAATAACGCTACAGAGTACCCGGCCGGCTACAGCATGAGTTGGGGGTGGGTTGAGGTTGGTGAACTGACGGGATGCGGCGAAGGGCTGGACATAAGTACACTACTCATCAGGGAAGCATCCTGATACGAATGGGCGCCACTTGGTCTTTTGACACGGGGAACCAAGACCCGACAAACTAATCGTAAGTTAACCTTTAGGTTGCCACCATACACGGTGACCGCGAGGAAAGTCCAGTTCTGCCCCTCTCCACAACCCGCTAGTTGACTTCAGTAAATCACTGAATAGCAACATGAGTTTCAAGCAGATGTAATTTGAGTAAAACCAGGTACATAAGAAAAGCTAATGCGTATATAAATCATAAATAAATTATAGAGTGTCTATGGATCATAAGTA
>CABFVX010005206.1:41479-53827 GCA_902151425.1 Timema shepardi | reverse complement strand
CGGCGCACTTGGTCGTGAGGCCTTACGGCACACTTGGTCGTGAGGCCTTACGGCACACTTGGTCGTGAGGCCTTGCGGCACACTTGGCCGTAAGTCCTTACGGCACACTTGTTCGTGAGTCCTTGCGGCGCACTTGGTCGTGAGGCCTTACGGCACACTTGGTCGTGAGTCCTTGCGGCACACTTGTTCGTGAGTCCTTGCGGCACACTTGGTCGTGAGGCCTTGCAGCACACTTGGTCGTGAGCCCTTGCGGCACACTTGGTCGTGAGGCCTTGCAGCACACTTGGTCGTGAGGCCTTGCGGTACACTGCATACGCAAGTTGGCAGCAATATGAGAGACTGATTTGGACATGCTCAGAGAAATCTCTCTCATTTGAACATAAAATGCGTGTTTGTCATTTATTGGATCCCGAATTTATTGTCCGTGGAAGAAACTACAGGATTCTCATTAATTATTACACTACTTTATTTTATAGCCAAAAGTTTCGAGGAAAATAAGTATAGAAAAGGTTTCAAACATTAATTTCTTGTTTCTTTAAAAAAAATAACATCGAATGAAACTAATTTTAACTTTATCTCCATCAAGAATAAGATATCATCCATAATGATGGCTGAGCATGTAGGGAATCTCGTGGCCCACGCTTTGAGAACCCCTAGTCTACAGCCTTGCCCATGCGATATAATGGATTGCCGATGACTGGCAGGTCTGGGTTTGAATCTGAGCTAGGTTTATTGAGGTTTATTTTCAAACTCTTTCTAACTCTTTTTCCAATCAAATGTGGACAGGTTTAATCTTAGTTACACTTTCCTCTTTCAAACCGTCTTCGTATGAGAATAGGAATACCCCTGGCCGGTAGTAGAATGAAAAGACCAGAAAAAAATATTTAAAAGATCTGCCACTAGTTTCTCTTTTAAACATCAATACAAGCTATTCTGATCGATAATATTGTGATCAATTTATTAATAAAATGTTGATTTAAAATTGATCAAATACACTTAAAATAAAATGATATGCTCTCACTTTCTTTACAATTTCACGTCAGTGTGTCTACTATTACAATCTTACTTTATTAATATGAATGGTAAACACTACAAGAATATCCCACCCAGTACGTTAACTTACCATTCAATGACAAGGAGACTAGCCCAATTAAACTGAGAAACAATTTCAATAATTCCACAAACCAAAGTCGAGACTCTCAGATGTAGGGTATAGTCAGATATACTACCAACTGTGTTGTTATATTGTTCTCATCACTGCATTCGGATTAGACACACATGCACTGATTACACTTGTGTGTTAGGAATGAGGAGGGTATAACCTAGATGAACTGTACGGGAATTTGCGTGTAGACAGAGTTGGGAAAGCCATTTTGGAAAAACCACTGTCAGTACACTCGACCGAGATTCGAACCTCAATTTCTCCGTCATCGACAGTCTAATCTACTGCGAAAGTAGCGCCTTAGACCATGCTACCCCCGAAGCGTGTTACTGACCTAGTAGACTTATCTCTAGTATCTGATATTTTTTGCTATATTTACGTGACAGAGCACGATTTATTAATGCCGCTCTTTTCCGAAAAGCAAAGAAAAATTGTTATTATTACTGTCTATATGAGGAAGGGGAAGATTATAAATCATAAAGGATCTTTGTTTGATAAAAAGAAGAAAGAAAAAGTCTGTAGTTATAAAGAAATCGTTATGGGAAGGAGACAGAAAACTGGGCGTAATCCCGACAAAGGAATGTTTTGCGTGTCTAAGAATCCTCCATCACAAACAACGGCAGTACAGTGCCTATATTTATTTCTTCGTTGTGGATTTTATTTTATTTTATCAATAATGGAGACTTTAATTTTTTTTAGAGATGAGCGATCCGTATCTTCAATTTCTTCAGGAAGTGGTATAAATTGATGAAATTCTTGTTTGCATTTATTAAATTGTATGCCTTTAAATGAGAGAAATTTCCTCAGGAATGAAGGTTTAATTTAAAGGTTTTAGTTTGCAAGAATACGATATATAGACAGAGCCAACAGCAATAGTAGTAGCTTTTGAAATTTTAATTCCTTTTTTCATATTTACTTTGTTATCACAGTGAAATCCCTGATTTGTGGAAGGTTTTTTTCTGTAATTAAAATATTTCTCCATGATTAAAAAATAATAGCTCATTATTAAATAAAATATTTCTTTCAGATTTAAAATAATAAATCAATTTTTATTTTTTATTTGTACGGTGCTATGATTAGAAAATTATAGTAAAAATGTATATATACTAAACCAAACAATTTTAGCAGGACAGAAATATACATAAAACATTTACACTTTTTCTTCTTTATTATTGAATGTTTACCTCTGATCACAAAATGTCCATTCTATTTTTGTAACCCATCTATCTCCTCACGCACTCACTGTCAAAATCTTGCTCTACCACACAAACCTTTTCACACACATACTCTCAAACACTCTTTCTTTCACACTCACTCTCACATACTTTCTCTTACTCACTTAATCTCACAAAACACTCTCTATCTCACACACATACACAATGATTAAACACGCTATTTGTCACACAAACGTAAATTCACATAGGCTCTCTTTCACACACTCTTACGCACACTCTCATGCTCTCTTTCACACACTTCCATATTCTCTTTCCCACTCTCTCTAAATTTATCTCTCATCGCTCTCTATCTCACAATCTCTCTCACACATATAATATATTTTCCCCACCTTTTATCTTTCACACACTCACTATCACTCTCACTCTCACTTTCTATTACTAACAATTTCAATCTCTCACTCTCTTTCTTTCTATATATCCTATAAATCATTTAAAAGCCTCATCTCCTATAGTTGAAATTACGAGAAAACTGTTTTAAACTGATTTTGACCAAAGAACATTCATTATAAAGTTTAGATGTCCAGGGGGCTTGCAATCAGCTCACTATATTAAGAACACAATAGGAAGGACATTTCCAAAACATTCACATCTTTATTATATATTTATAGAACTTTGCAAAAAATAATCCTCTCTATTAAAAGTGACAGCGCAGATCAAATAACTTGACATAATTACGAATAAAATAAAATAATTGTATTACTTTTGGTTACTTTTCCTATCTTTTTACCGTGTTCTTAATATCTGAACAAATTTTTAGTAAAACGTGGTATTCACAAAATCAGTGATAGCTCAAAATATGTTCTTTATTAAGGGATAAGCTATTTAAGCCCTTATTTTTATTTATGAGAGAATTTTAAGCGACGTCCGATCCAGTCTATTGCGATATTGACGCCTTAAACTGTGTGGCCATGAGTGCGTTTGTCCTCTACTACAGAGTTACACTGTGCACAATACCACTTGTAGGCATCATGTGATGAAAATATACATACACCCCGCTTACTCTGGAGTCTATAGGACTTACCTGGATGGATTACTCTATGCGCTTATCTTAGAGATTATACCATAGTGGAGTAATGTGAGGTGAGCTTGCTACCATACAGAGTAAAAAAAGGTACAAGTACAATGAAAACATTAGATTCTAAACGTTAAGTCTCAAATATGTTGGAGGTATGATAAATAAACCTTTTAAATTAAACCAATCAAACAAATTCATCACATTCTGTAGCTGTTAGGGAATACTTACCTGGATGGATTACTCTATGCGCTTATCTTAGAGATTATACCATAGTGGAATAATGTGAGGTGAGCTTGCTACCATACAGAATAAAATAAAGGTACAAGTACAATGAAAACATTAGATTCTAAACGTTAAATCTCAAATATGTTGTAGGTATGATAAATAAACCTTTTAAATTAAACCAATCAAACAAATTCATCACATTCTGTAGCTGTTAAGGAAATACTCGCAACCTGGTCCTCGTCCTCGTTCCGAGATCACAAATATCCGAGGAACCACCTCCTACGCTTTCCTCCACCCCTGTTCCAATTTTCCCAATCTTCGCGTCATCGCGTCATCGCGTAGCAGGTGAAATTCAGCCAGAACTTTGCGACCTCTAGGATCGATCCTTCCCTTCCTTCCCCCTCCATAGCCGCTTTGATCCTTTCCACAGATAATTTATGAAGGCTTGTAAGAACGCCCCCTCTTTCTTAACTATCCTCCCGCCCACCCATCCGCAATGTGGAAATGGGATTGTTTGGTTTGAGAAATGTGTTTGGTAACTGTAACTTTTGTTTAGGATTTTGTCAAGAACTTTTCAACAATTGGGAGGTAAACCCCCTTGGTGGCGAATCGGGATTTTGAAAACACTTGGGTTGAGGATTGTTATACCAGATCATCGTGAAGTACAAGAAATAATTAGCAATACTAGTGGATTTATTAATAATTAAAGTGTGTTTTAATTATTATTTTACTAACGATACCATTACTATTAACTATTTTGAGTCAAGTTTTAAAGATACATTTTTAAGGACAGCCATTTATTTTGATTTCCCTGTGTGCCATCAACACCCATCAATTTTAGTTACGCCTCTAATTATAATGAATATTAAAAAAACAACATATTTTAAGTTTTGCCAATCTGTCAGGCTATTTTAGACAGTTAAAATTTAATTGAGTGCACTGATATCTTCCCAGTGTCTCAAGCGAAACTATATAAACATTATAACAACAAAATTATCTGGGTTTTAAGAAAAATATTTTGAAACATTTAAAGGATACGGAAGACAAGAGGATAAAGTCCAAATTTAATCATTTTAAGTTTTGCCAATCTGTCAAGCTATTTTAGACAGTTAAAATCTAATTGAGTGCACTGATATGTTCCCAGTGTCTCAAGCGAATACTATATAAACATTTAACAACAAAATTATCTAGGTTTTAAGGAAAATATTTTGAAACATTTAAAGGATACGGAAGACAAGAGGATAATGTCCAAATTTAACACAAATCTAGTTAAATCTGGCATATCTTAGACAGTCATGAAACCTTTACAATATACTCTAGATTATGTTTAAAATATATGTCATATTTAAATTATTAAAAACATAACTTGCTACAGAACTTTATGGTACTTGATATATGAACGTTGGTCTGGAAAATGTGTGTATTCTTGAGTTTTGCTTATTATAAGGTGTGAACTAAAATTAAAAATATTAAATTATCTTGATATGAGCTGTGTCTAGACACAAACACGCCGATAAGATCACATATCATTTTTATAATCAATTGAATATTTAAAGAATGAAAGTATAAAGTTGGATTCAATTCGTCTATATGTTTAAATTTACTTTCTAATATATACAAAAATATAATTTATCGTAAGATTTATCGTGGGAATCTATTGTCGTGTTTGGTAACATGAACAAGACACCAAATAAGTACAGAATATCCATTGTAGCTGGTAGATATTGAAGGTCGTCTTCGGAACAGTTTTCCAGCTAAAAGTAATGGCTGGATGTCGCAAGAATCCTTAGAGAGGTTTCGTTTTCAGACGATTGAGTGCATGCGCAAAGCTGAAAGTGCACACTAGCTAAGGGTGCATGTTGGCGGCAGGTGTCAAACAAATTTTCAAACTATCTTTTCTCTATACTTATTTAGAAAAAGTTCCTATGACTCGTAATTTCTGCAAAGCCTTGCTTCAACCCAAATATTAATAAAGCCTTTTGTAACAACACTTTTAAAAATTATTTTAGTGATTTCTTTATTTGATACTAGTTGGTTATTATAGTTTTTGTTTTAGTCTTAACACATGCTAAGGGCTATGAGCGTTAGGGATCCTCCATTTTGTGAACTCAAATTCCTTCGTACCTGATATTCTTTCGCACCTTATTACAACTTAAGTAACTTAGACTTGAACAGGATTCGAAACAACAAAGTCTGTGAAGGGATTGTGTATTGTTTCAAGACATACTATCTCACTTGTCTCGGCTATAAAATGAGGCCTTTCTACAGGTTTCCCACTAACTAAACAGTAAAACTTTGGGAAACCGAAGGGGATCAAAACATTTACACAAAACATTCTTTAGAGATTAGCTAGAGTTTGCTTACTTTTCGAGTAAACAACAAAAAACTAAATATCAGGTTTTCCCAATACAAAGTGAAATAAAATTAAAAATATTATGTCAATTAAAATCTATTGATATGAAAGTAGTACAACATTACAATACTATTAATATTAAATTTAATTTGTTTTTATATTTTTCTTCGTTTAAGATTTATCTGGTACTAAACGTCCTACGAGATATGTGAAGTTCATCTAAAATCCATTTAATTATTTGGTTAAAAACATTAAAAAATAAAAAAATATTTACCTTTAAAACTTATTTGAAAGTTGTGCGCCATTAAATTTCCTTTAAGTTGTTATTTTAACAATAACAATTTGTTGAATACTTTAGGAGTTATTGATAGTCAAATAAATATCAACAGAAGCACACTGTCGGTCAGCCACTCTTTCCGGGCTGGAAACCACCGTTTTAAACTAAATACGCTATGTAAATAAAACAACAAAATTAATATTTTATTTAATATATATATATATATATTATTTGGTTTAGTATTGTTATTTTTTCTCTAAAGGGAAAGGAAAATGAGATAATCTACAAGATATATTTTGCGTTAGGTTTTCGATCTCCTACCACTTCCCAATGTGTGTTTGTCTAATCTTGGAGCAACCTGTACATCTAACATTTTATTATTCTAGGGAAAGGTTTAATATCCTCATGGTCGGTGACCTGGCTGTCTAGGGGTAAGGTGTCAGACTTCTATGCTGGCGGCCGGGGTTCAATCCTCGGTCGCGGCAAAGATTTATCTGATTACCAAACCCTCAAATAAATATCAACAGAAGCACACTGTCGGTCAGCCACTCTTTCTGTCAATGTTTGTTTCCGGGCTGGAAACCACCATTTTAAACTAAATACGCTATGTAAATAAAACAACAAAATTAATATTTTATTTAATATATATATATATATATATAGTTTGGTTTAGTATTGTTCTTTTTTCTCTAAAGGGAAAGGAAAATGAGATAATCTACAAGATATATTTTGCGTTAGGTTTTCAATCTCCTAACACTTCCCAATGTGTGTTTGTCTAATCTTCGAGCATCCTGTACATCTAACATTTTATTATTTTAGGGAAATGTTTTATATCCTCATGCTGCCAAAAAATACAACAAAAACTATCTACAACGTACACTCCTTCGATATTGAAAGGTAGAAACTTCTGGCTCAGCCCTTGTGGGATAAAATACCTCCACACATGATTGCAAAATAGTTTGCCTAGCTACGCCCCCGGCCAGAGTTAGAGAAGGTCTTATAGTCCTTAAATTATGTCTTGACTGTTGGTAAGGAGTGATGGGGGAGGGTTTATGTCTCTTAGTGATGTCCAAACGGGTTGATTTATTAAATTAATATTACTTTATTGTTCTGCTCACGATAAAGTCAATTATTCGTTACATACTTAGTAAATTAATTATGTTTTCTCTCATATACAAATGGGCTGACTTTTTTTTTAGCTATAAAATATTTAAACACGTAAACGTTATTTTGGCGCTGCTACACATATTTGTTGGTTTACGTGGTAACATAAAGCTAGTCTCTCCCTTTTCAGAATATTCATTGCTGTGTACATTTATTAATGATTAATTATTATATTCCACACATGTAACGAAAATAGCAAATTAAATTTAACATATTTTTACTGTATTTGTAAGAAGCTGAATTTAAAAAATCTTATATAATTTAAGGATCTCAGTCCTGATTTAAAATATTTTATCTTATTTCTGGGTGAATAAAGAAAATATTTATAAAATCTTATCCATTGAAAATATTTTAGTTATAAAAGTGATGTTATTTGTTTTTTCAAAGCTATTATGATTGCGTACGAATTTTAGGACCTTAGTTCGATTTCATAATTTATTTAATATTACCATAACGACCATAATATAACTACCAGTACAAAGCTTTGATAAATACTTTGATTGAGAAAAATTGTGGTTTTATTAAGACTTACGTTGATTATAATTTTTAATATATTTTATGCATAGTGTTAAATGGTTTTTTTCAAACCCGCTTTTCTACCAAATCAATTCTGGAGACACTAAAAATAAAATTGGCCGTGTCGTAGGCAAGTATTAATAATATATCTAGAGTGAGAAGGTTAAATAATCTAAAAGCAAGGATAAATATTTTATATTTTGGTTTGCGAGCTTAAAAACACTCTACATGATATTTCTGTTTTTTCTTATGGTTTGGAATGTAAATATATTTTAGTAAACAATATTGTAGTTCTGTACTGTTTTTAAGAATGTTTGTCTATAGCCAAAGATAAATGGAAATTCAGAACCGATTGCGGTGCTTTTATTTCTATTAATTAGGTTGTGGGCTAAGGGAGGATCTCGCATATATACAATCAGGGCTTTATTTTCCGTTAAAGATAAGGCCAGATTTATTTATATCTGTAACTTAGAATATCTGGAACCACTTAACGGATTGCTGTACGGCTTTTACTTTTGTACTGACCCAATTTCCAGACAAAGGTTAGCATTATTTGTGTATAATCAGGTGTTTTGGTGCCCCACTAACATAGCCTAGCTATTCTTTTTAACTATAAATAATGAATTGTGAACACCTAAAATATTATATAAAGCTAAGTAGATGTTGATTTGCCAATTTTTATTCTTACTTACCAAAGAGTGTACAAAGGGTTTTTTTTTGTGAATTTTGTAAAAATGGGCCACCAAGTACTTAGAGAGCATTCCTGCCAAAAATAACTTTAAGATCTTTGTGTTACATACTTATTTTTAGAATATGCTCGTTTAACTAAAAATTTTCATATCAGATGTATTTTATTTTTGTATTAAAAATAATTGTATACACAATTTTCAAATTTTACAAGGTCTCCTTAGTAATTGTTATCGTGCCAGGTTTACAGGTTCACATTATTTTCTGTTTATTGCACTGAATACATTTTTTCACTTTGATATTAGTTTAAAATAATACACATCTAAGAATTAAAAAAATACTAATACTAATTAAACAATCTCACTGAAATTGTTTTTAAATAATAACACTCTTATTCAAGAATTTAACACCTAAAACTACTTAATAGAGTGGAAAACCATTTAGGAAAAACTACCCACAGTTCACCCGACCGAGATTCGAACCTCGATCTCCCCGTCCTCAGCAGTCGAGCAGCTCAACACGACTAACGCGTTAGCAAACTACGCCACCGAGGCGGGTTAGCTGAATTAAAAAAATCTTATATAATTTAAGTATTTCAGTCCTGATTTAAATATTTTATCTTATTTCTGGGTGAATAATTTTTTTTATTATAAAATCTTATCCATTGGAAATATTTTAGTTATAAAAGTGAATCTATTCGTTTTTTCAAAGCTATTATGACAGCGTATACATTTTAGGACCTTAGTTCGATTCCATACTTTATTTAATATTACCATAACGACCACAATATAACTATTAGCACAAAGCTTTGATAAATACTTTGATTGAGAAAAATTGTGGTTTATTAAGACTTACGGTGATTATTATTTTTAATACATTTTATTCATAGTGTTAAATTTTTTTTTTCAAACCCGCTTTTCTACCAAATCAATTCTGGAGACCCTAAAAATAAAATTGGCCATTTCGTAGGCAAGTATTAATAATATATCAAAGTGAGAAGGTTAATTAATCTAAAAGCAAGGACAAACATTTTATATTTTGGTTTGAGAGATTAAAAATACTCTACATGATATTTCTGCTTTTTTATTGCATTGTAAATATATTTAAGTAAACAATATTGTAGTTCTGTACTGTTTTTAAGAATGTTTGTCTATAGCCAGAGATAACTGGAACTTCAGAACCGATTGTGGTGCTTTTATTTTTAATCATTAGGATCTCACATATATACAATTAGAGTTTTATTTTACGTTAAAGATAAGGCCAGATTTATTTATATTTGTAATTTAGAATATCTGGAACCACTTAACGGATTGCTGTGCGGCTTTTACTTTTGTACTGAACCAATTTCCAGACAAGTGTTAGCATTATTTGTGTATAATCAGGTGTTTGGATGCCCCACTAACATAGCTTAACTATTCTTTTTAACTATAAATAATGAATTGTGAACACCGACAATATTATATAAAACTAAATATTTGTTGATTTGCCAATTTTTATTGTTACATACCAAAGAGTGTACAAAGTTTTTTTTTGTGAATTTTATAAAAATAGACCACCAAGTACTTAAAAAGCATTCATGCCCAAAATAATTTTAAGATCTTTGTGTTACATTTTTACATTTAGAATATGCTCATTTAACTAGAATATGCTTATCGGATGTATTTTAGTTTTGTATTGAAAATAATTGTATACACAATTTTCAAATTTTACAAGGCCCCTTAGTAATTTTTATCGTGCCAGGCTTGCAAGTTCACATTACTTTCTGTTTATTGCACTGAATACAATTTTTCACTTTGATATTAGTTTAAAATAATACATAACTGAGAATTAATAATAATAATTTAGCACCGCGTCTTACTACCCGTTTGGTTTATACGCTTTAAGTACTAATTACTCTAATGGATTGGGAAGGTTGAATTAAAGGAAGTGAACCCGCATTTTCATGGAGGGAGAATGGAAAACCATTTAGGAAAAACCACCCCCAGTTCAACCGACCGAGATTCGAACTTCGATCTCCTCGTCCTCAGCAGTCGAGCTCAACACAAGTGCGTTAGCCAACTACGCCACCGAGGCGGGTCACTGAGAATTAAAAAATTACTAATACTAATCAAACAATCTTACTGAAGTTGTTTTTAAATAATAACAACACTCTTATTCAAGAATTTAACACCTAAAACTACTTAAATAAATACGAGTCAGACACACGTAAGCCAACCTAGTCTGCCATAAGATTACTGGAACTAAATAGTAGCCATACTAGTATACATTAGACCGTGGCTTTCATTCCGTGAATCTGTAATAGTCATAGAACCTTATGGTCTAGGACTGCCTTGGAAATAAATAATAGTAAGAATTACATTGGAATTAGAAACATTTTATTTTTATAAAAAAAGAACCACGTGGTTCTTATTAATATATCATGATAGTTATGATGATAAGTGACTATTGAATATAGTTTAAACTAATGCTTAAAGTGAAAAAGTTATAAATAATAAAAATATATTTTGGTTTATAGTGGCTACAGTCAATTTATTTAGAGAAATAGACTAGTGGACGTCCTTGTCGCAGATGGACTTCCCTCCATCTTGATAACCTTGAGAGTTGAATGAATATAACACTTACGGTTACCACGGTGTTGTTAAAATAGGAACCGCGCTAATCAAGATCACCATTCACTTAATAAAGAGTAAATATATTATTAATGAAAGAACACTTTAAATTCCTTCAGATTAGATTAAGCCCAACTTTCCAATCAATAAGGTTCACAATGTTTGAAACAAACATTTCAGGATGAATAGTATATTCTTTTCAACAGCTGTTGTAAAACATTACTGTATACAGTAATTTACAATTCTTTACAGTTAAGATAAGTTTTATTTATTAGCACCGCGTCTTACTACCCGTTCAGGATATAGACGGTAATGTTTTATGGATTGGATAAATTCAATTTAGAGGAAGTGTACCCACATTTGTGTTGAGGATTAGTGGAATACCATTTTGGTAAAACAATCTTTAATACACCCAATCTTTCCGTTATCAGCAGTCTAGTTTATTGCGAGGATAGTGCCTTAGACCATGCGGTCCCTGAGTGGGTCGATAAGATGTAATGGATAGTGAATAGACAATCGTGATCATTTTACTATTCATTCGGGATATCTTCACATTAGTGGAATAGAGCTGAGACAAATATAATTTAGAATAAAAGTAGACCTACCATAATTTGTGTGGTAGGAAAAAAAAAAACTCTCAGTACATCTGACCAGGGTTTGAAGCCTGATCAACCGTCACTGGGAGTCCAGTCTATTGCAAGTGTGATAACTTGAATCATGGCACCACAGATTCATGTAGATATCTGTTTTAAAATATAAAAGTCGCCATAAATACTTTTAAATTTTTTAATAACCCACAGCGGTAGACATTTGGTCCAAATTTACAGCTATATTAGTAAAGTTTGCTGGTGACTAAGAGGTAGGGGTTCAAATACTGACTGGATTTACTGAGGTTGATATTTTATAAATTATCTCTTAGTCTTCCCCCATTAAAATTTTGCTTTATTTCCATTATGTTTTACCTTCCTTGTCCCTAGAACACTGGCTGTTATTAGTTCATAATATGCATGTAACTCAAATGGGTAATAAGACGAGTGACCCAAAAAATATATATAATCTGATAGGTCCTAAATATTTCATTCTATTATTAATTAATTTATAAAAT
>CABFVX010005206.1:0-35825 GCA_902151425.1 Timema shepardi | reverse complement strand
CCCCCCCCCCCCCCCCCCCCCTTTATTTGTAAAAACTACCAATGTGGCAGGTGTGAGAAGTTAAAAGTCATAATGTCAGTTATAAACATTCAGCCTAACTGTACTAATAGTATAGTTCTTGTGGTGACTGTACTGTTAGATCTGTAGATCAGTATCCCCAGGTGGGGCTCTTGGCGGCATTTGACCCGATCTGCCTCCCTCCCCCGCTCATAAAGAGCATGGGTAATGATGTAGCACAGGAGGTGAGCACGTTGAATAATACAATCCTGCAAGTAGTAGAGCTCTAAGGGTAATTGTACCGTATCGAGGGGTAGTAGGCCCCAGCATCTTGAATGAGGGGGGTGGCAGGGAAAATAGACTGGCGTTGTTCGTACAAACATGCCTGCCAGCATTTATTCGTTCTCATGTTTAACTAGTTAAGCTTTATTTGAGTTTTTCTCAAAGCTGATTGGTCTGAGGATAGGACTACAGGTCTCGGGGTCTCTAATTCGATACCTGGTATTTCCTAAACTGGATATTTATTATTTGTTAAAAGGTTGGTCGGATTATCTGTGTGCTCTTAGGTTGTATAATATTATGTTAATCAATCGTAGAGATCTCTCTAGGTTATTGTTAATAAGTTTAGCGATAACAGTACTTCCTAAAAACTTAGAACGTGAGTGTTAAACATCATTATAGCTTTTTAATTAGGTTAATATTATATTTTGATAAAATTATATATATTTTATTCCATCTTTTGATAGCACCTATCACAGGTAGAGTATAGTTTTTGACGAATTGAGCATTGCTAATAACTATAATTTATTAACAGTCTTATTCATTTTGATGGATAAGAATGAAGTAGATATCATTAAGCGAAATATTTTCATATTTTCTGGTGTTAAAGAGAGAATAAAGATTATTTGTTGAATTAAAACTCTCAGTACCCCCAGTCGGGATGCTAACTTCAAACTGCTCGTTACTGACAAACTAGAACCAATGACGTTTATAAAACTTTGCCAGGGGGATGCGGCTAAAATGTACTTTTATAAAGTTTGCAACGCTATTAAAACCACTCTACAGGCATTTTTGTAAATTAAAGATTTTTTTTTCTTTATTGTGACCACTTGGCGAGAGAAGTATTATGTTCGTCAAAAACCTTTAATTCTATACTTTGATTGATGTCTACCCCCTGAAATAGTGATTTTCTCGATGCCGTTTGTACGTATCTTGGCATAGTTTTGAAACTATTTTACCAACCAGGATGGAACATGGTATCTTGGGTTCTAATAGGTTCCCTTGATGTATTTTTGGAATTAGATATCTAACCCTAAAATTAAGGGTAGTCTACTTAAAGGTAACAACAGTTTAAAAGAGATTTTCTTGAAATTGACCAAGACGTTTTTGAATAAAATTTGTATCCAGACAATGTATCAGATTTAAAAAAAAACTAATTTTTTCGAGGAATAACTTAAGTGGTGATACGTAGTTATCTTCAATTTCGATACCTTCAGATGCAAATAGCTTTAATTCTTTAATCTCTGTTACGCTTTGAGATACGAAATAACTTATCTTTGGAAAGTTGTGATATTATTAACATTAAAAAAATATTTTTTTCAATCTATCAAATATAACTAAACTTATTTTTATACGAATATTTGGTAAATGGTTAGGTGATTGCTAAGCTCTTTGGAGAACAGTGCTGCTCCTTTTTTCTCAATGTGTTTCTTTAAAAGTTTATAGTTTTATTTATTCTCTTTGGTGAAATGTTATGCTCTTAGTTTCATTATTTTTCTGACACAATGTATTTTAAATAGTTTCATATATCTTACGAATTTTAATTAAATTTCTCCAGTTTGGGGCAAATAACGAGAAAGTCAGTCCAGTGCACCGTAGAATTTATATTAATTCAATAATATACCCTGCCCTATATAGTTCTATATTATTGATCTACGAAAATAAGGCTATTAGAATTTTAAATATTTATGCCACTAGTGTTTGACATATTTAAAAATTCCCTAGTGGTGACCTGCAAGACTAAATCCACGGATATTAACAGAACATAGCTTATTATTAATTAAAGAAACATCTTGATTACGTAAATATAATATATAAAATACTTTTTTTTTATATAATGAAACAAATTCACTTTTGAACACCAATATTGTTTCTGTATGTTTCACTAAAAAATTAATAACATTATTTTTGAATTTATTCAATAAATTGTGGCTATATTTATTTAAGATTATACACGAGTCAATCATCTTTAAAGCATAAGCTTCCTTGATAAAATATTTGCATGAGAGGAAGGAACAAGTTTCAGTGTGGGAGTTATAGACGCTAGTTGTTAAGACAAGAATTTCACTGACCCTCCTCCCTTCAAACCGACATTTATAAATACACACCTGGGATAGTAAATGCTAGTTGGTAGCTCCACGATCATAACGACAGCAAAATACAATTATTTATCTTCAAATATATGACGATTTTATGTTGTGACCTTAGCAGTTTGATTTGTAGTTTTTATCACGAGGTTCAAGGCTCTATCAACAGCTTAGTAATTTTGAAAAATAGTTTTAAAAAACCAGTTAATATAAAATATAAATTGTTAATTTCTCATATTGCTTAGAAAAACAAATATACCAACAAATAAACTTAAATCTTGCAGAAATTGTTTTGAGGGTAACATAAAAATATTGAGCTGATAAGATGAAATGCGATTCAATGCACCATAAAACAATCTGCCATCTGAGGTTATATGAGGAAATGCGATTCAATGCACCATAAAACAATCTGCCATCTGAGGTTATATGAGGAAATGCGACTCAATGCACCATAAAACAATCTTCCATCTGAGGTTATATGTAGGAAATGCGATTCAATGCACCATAAAACAATCTGCCATCTGAGGTTATATGAGGAAATGCGACTCAATGCACCATAAAACAATCTGCCATCCAAGCTGATAAAATTAAATTTGGTGCGATGCATCTTTAAACTATTTGACATTTCAGGTAATAAGCTTAGATGCGATGACATCTGACAAGATAAGATGAAATGAGATATCATCATGCATCATTAGACGATCTGCCATTTTGTGATTTCAATCAATCAGTGTCGAGATTACGTTTTCTCGTCTTTTAATGTTTCTAACTAGTTTTAATCACTTTATGAAAGTAACAATTTTTTGTCTAGACTCTTAAAACATACTTATTTTATTTATCATGTTTTTAAATAATATTAGTCATAGGGATAAAGAGACATTTTTATTCTATTTTTGTCTATAATAATTAAGTCATTTTTTTAAATTTAATCTTTCAAATAACGCTTGGATCACTTTGATAAAGCGAAATGTTTAGGCCATTTAGGCATTGTGACTTGGTATAGCGTCTAAATTGTTTTGGAACCTGAATACAGTTCATTTTTATTTGCAATATGCTCCTTTTTATTAAGGTCCGTGCAGATTATAATAGTAAATTGTAATCAAAGCTGCTTTTGACTCACATATACTTTATTTTTACAATCGATTGTGGTGAAGGGTCGTGTCTAACGATAGTTATATGAATTAGGTTTATTTAAGCAGCAACTAAATAAATAATTCATTATGTCCTGGTCATGCGTAGTTGTCATTTTATTGTTCATTCATAATAAAACCATCTATTATTTACTTTGATTCACTTCTCTACTTGTGGCCAATTTCCCATGTAAAATATAGCCATACTTAATTACATGTTAAGTCTAAAGGTTTAAACTTGGCCATGTAAACAACATCTTTTTTTATGTAAATCAGGAGTTCCATGGATTACGAGTTGTTAGCACAAAATCGAGTAGTTGGAATTTTTCAACGAGCAAAAGGCCTTATTTAAAATAAACCATGAAGAACCATGAATATACAAAGTACTAAATTTATACGACCGGGCAATACAAATAAAACTGGATTGCGCTCATGAAAATGGCTCTACATAGCTTCAAGTGACGTGGCTTTCAGTCGTAGAAAGCGTTTGACTTCAGCAAATGTATTTACATGCATTTGATGAGGTCACTTCAAAAGCTCTTTATAACGTTGCATGACTACCAGGCGTGTTCAGAGGACAAATAGTATGTATAGTGACAGCAAACTCACCCGTGACTTGTTGCTAGAGTTGATTTATACATCTTTGACATTTTCAGACTTTTAAAAGTTAATAAAACATCATCTTATTAATCTATCTTTCAAATATGTCCTGCCCCCTCGAGTAATGATACGGATTTTCTCGACTAGCCGAATTATATTTTCCAGTCATAGCTATAGAGAGCAACTTTTAGTAATTTTATAACTTCCTGAAAAGTTCAAAATTAATGCAAAAAAAAATCACAATTATTTATTTGTAAAAATCTCTGGTATAAATGGATTTTAAATATTTAAAAATATCAAATAATTATTAAATTATAAATATTGTAGTAAGAGAATATTTCAATAAATATTATTTAAAATCAATCCAGAATATAATTATGTGATACAGAAAAAAAAACATAAAAATTATGTAACTTTAGAAAAAGCATCCTATTGGTTATATTTTTGAAATACATTTTAATGTTGTTTTTTTTAAATCTATCTGTATGAATGTTGATACTTAAACTAAACATTATCCGCAATAGCTACTTAATTACAAAAAGTAGTCATTGGTTTCCAGGAAGAGTTGTGTAAAACTAGCGATTACTTTAAGCTTGATAAAGTATATCTCGGACTCGTTACATAGCAACGGACCTCACTAAATAGTGACACATTACAGCCCGCCCTTTTCCGTGACATGTACCTCCACCAAAATGTTGGAAAATGTGAGGGACCCGACAACTCCCTCCTCTGCCCCTAACTTTCCCGTAGCCAGATTTCTTCACCAAAGAGAAGTTACATATTAAATATGTATTTACAAATATTCACCATAAAGATGAATAACACTATAAATATTGAAACAAAAAGCTGGTGGAGTTTTATTTAACTCCTTCTTTCAAAACATGTTGACTGGATCGATGAGCTATTTGAAATTTACCATCTAAAATAGTTACACCACAGTTTCTGATAAATATATATATAATACAAACAATGGTAGCACATAAATATATAAAAATAGTAATCATATAGTCTATTTTAAATCTCAAACAGAAACAAACAAGCAACACTAGTTGTTTACAAATCCAATTTTTTCATGGTAAAATAAGTTAGGGTTTGTTCTATTCCCAAATGAGATGTACAATTGATAACTATTAATATAAACAATACCAACAAATGTACTCAAATAAAACCAACAAATTAATTTAATATACCATCAGATACAAAAACTTTAGTTTCCCTCTAAATATGTTATAAAATACTACAACAAGTAAATAAAAAATTAGCATTTTAATATTCCTTTAAGCCTAGCAGTGAAATAATTCTTAGCTAGCTCAAATCACCATTTTAGAAAACATTCTAAAAAATAAGTTAGGGAAGGAGAGTTATAACACAAAATAATGATAATTGAAATTGTATGTACTAATAATATTTTAATCCAGTAAATGGAAGAAATAAGGGAAAATTCATTAACTATTTATAAGAGTTTGCAAAAATTTTAAGTCCAATAAAAGTTTGACTAGTGTTAAGATCTTTTTAAATATTGGAATATAGAATGATAAACAAAAAAACAATTTTTATATGCAATAACAGTAGAAATCTAAATAAATAAAAGATTAAAATGAATGTGCAATAAAAATCTACTTATGAGGAAGTTTTAAGAATTTATAAATAAAAATGATAAACATAAAATGAAGTGTGTGTGTATATATATATATATATATAAAGCATTAAGTAATGTCACAAGCAGAAGCGACATGGCATATTGACTATTACATGAATATCATAAATTATAAACATTAAATATTAATAACAATTTATAATAACACAAAAGTATAAATGTAATAGTCAAGGAATAAAAAAGAATTAATAGCTTGACATGAAATATATTTCATTTTTAGCTATTTTTTCTATTTTATTCCTTGACTTTGACAAAGTGACAAAATTTCTTGATAATAACTACAATATGTCTATATTTAGACAGAATAAATATTTGTGCAAAGTTCTTATCTGTAAAGCCATTCTAAAATGGCTAAACCCGGCGTTTACATTTCAATTTGTATCAAAAAATCATTCAATATTTCAACTGAGTTCAGTATGAGGAATCTCTATCAACTTTTTATCTCTATTAACGTTTAATCAGAAATGATCCACGTGCAATAGTGTTCGTGTATATTTACGATTTTTACCCGGCTTTTCATGGAGTTAGTTGGTAATAGATACCCCTCTTAATGTTTTGAAATATTATAGTAATCAACACTTTAAATATAGGTTTTGAAAAAAAAAATGCTTTAAAAAGGCTTTAAATTAGTAATAATACACCATTAAATATTAAAAAAAATCTTAATAAGGAATAATATATCCCCAGAAAACACTTATACAAATAAAATTAGATTGTGTTATTTCACAAAGATGAAGGAATAGAAACAAGTACTAAAGAAGTTTAGCTGGGAAGGTGGAAACCTTCATATAGTTAACTCATTGCTTCGCAAGACATAAATTACTTTCTTATAGGGTTTATGACTCAGAACTTGATTTTCTACTTGAGAGCACACACTCAGTTTTCTCTCCGGACGTTTTCTAAAATGGGAGCGAGCGGCGGCAATTAGAGTAACAACGGTAAATAAGATCCCGAGAGCTTTGCCATGTAAATATGGAGGGAGAGTATTCTCCCGTTTCAACTTGGACCAGTCTCACACTTGTCGTTACCGACGTTTTATAACTATTTGAAGTCAAACTCGACAAAACTTTAAGGTGTTAAAACAGTCGTCAAGAAACTCTGGATTGTTTTACAAACTAGGAACTTGTCCATGGTAATCACTTATGTCGGATGGTGATTAAAACATGGGTGAGCCACACATTTCCCTTTAAAATAAGGACATTCATTTTCGTCAAACATTTTGTATTTTTGCATTTTATTGGCAGACATACGTGAGAACCTAATCCTGACTTTATTAATATTAAATCCACATTTTCTACTCTGAGGAATGCTCATGCGACTCCTATTATTTACCTTCATCATCCTTGCCACCTAACATTGATAAATATAGTTTTATCACATTTGGTTGAATAAAGTCCTGAATGCTTGAAATTAGTGTTAAAAGTCAAACTATAAAAAATATTCTGTAAGAACTAAAAGTCCTAATTATATAGTATCGTAGACAGGACAGGGTGCATTGGTGGTCTATGCTCACTGACAAAAGAATGAATCTGTTGTAAGACAGAACACCTAATAATAATGGATATCTCTAACACTTGAATATTTATCACTTTTCTCTAACTCCACCAAAGTTGATGAAATTTTAATGGCTTACTCTAAAATCCTCCATTTATCTCCTGATATTAATTATGATAAAATATAATGTTTATTTATATAATTAAGTTCAAATTTATCCTAACTTTACTAATTATTATCATTTTGATTAAATTGTTCCCATTAATATATTACATTATTTAATGCTTCTTGTTTTATTTCACACCTTCCTTGTTTGCCTGTCTACCAGCTCTGAGTGTCAGAAATGACCCTGAGAGAAGGTAGTTGGCTTGTTAATACCTAAGAGTACCGATCTGTTGTCACAGACTATAACCTCTTTTTGTGAGAGTGTTTATTGATTGGGGGAGGCAAATGGAGTATGGGAAGGCAGGTGTGAGTTGGAGAACGTGTTCTGTTGTGAAGTAGCTATATAGATAGTGCCCTAGTACACTGTGATGGTAAACACAAGTGTAGTCAGGCCCTATGTGTAGGATGGTGTGTGTGTAAGTTCTAGAAGGGCTGAAAGTGAAAATTAACAAGATTAATTTATGCTCTTAGTGAGGGATGAATAAGTGATTGTGAGTTTATGAAATGATTGTTGAGTGGGGGGTTTATTCCAGTCTAGGCTTTTTGTAGAGCCTAGGCTCTTGGGGGTTGTACTGCCCAAGGTTTCTAATTATCAAGTTCTCTTCCAGAAGGATGTTTTTGTTGTAGAAGTTTATGTCGCGTTTCGCGAATAGTTCTCTTAGAGTCTTGGTGCCAGTCTCTGCGTGGATGAGCGCGTTGTTAGTTCTTATGCTCACCCCCAGAATGCATCGCAGGACTCTGTTCTGGACCACCTGAAGCTGGTTTAGCACGGTGGGCGCAGCGTAGCTCCATGACTCGCAAGCGTATACTAGTAGTGGAAGGCTTAGGGCTCTTTAGAGAAGCAATTTAGTTTGATTGTTCAGCTGTTGGCTCTTTAAGATCGAGAAGTTACGGACAAATACCACCATTGCCTTCTTTTTGGTGTTCTCTACGTGAGTTTTCCAGTTCAGGCGGGAGTCAATGGTGACGCCTAGGTACCTGAGTCCCTTCGCGTACGGTATGGCTTCGCCCAGAACCCTGAACTGGTCTTGTGGCTGAGCCCTTATTTTGGATATGTTGATGGCCGTGGACTTGGCTGGGTTTACCCTTACTTTCCACTTCTCTAGCCAGTCGCTGTACTTGTCCAGGTATCTCTGCATTTGGTTGAAAGCGTATTTGATGTTTTTGTGTGCCGTTAAGAATAGGGTGTCATCGGCGAAAAGTCTCACCCTAACTTTAGGGTCTGTCGGAACGTCGGCGACGTACACGTTGTAGAGGAATGGTGATAATGCGGACCCCTGCGGCACTCCTGTTTGGATCTTGTGACGGGCCGATTTTTTGCCTTCCAGTTTGACTCTAAAACAGCGACCTCGTAAGAAGTTTCTTATTGTGTGTATGTAGGTTTTGAGAAAGTTGAAAGAGATCAACTTCCGGTAGGAGGCCGGTATGCCAAACCTTGTCGAACGCCTTCTCCACGTCCATGAGTACGGCGAGTGTCACTTCCTTCCTGTTGAAGCTTTCCATTGTTTCTTCCACAAGGCTAGTGATAGGGTGAACTGTGGATTGTCGGCTCCGAAAACCAAATTCTGTATCAGGGAGTACTCGGTTTTGGTGGGCAAATACCTTCAGTCTCTCAAGTAGTATTTTCTCATAGAGCTTGCCAAGGCTGCTGAGCAGACTGATTGGCCTCCGGTTTTGCGGGAATTTTGAGTCCTTTCCCAGTTTCGGGATCGAGATTACGTCGGCCGATTTCCAGCATGGTGGGAAGTAGCCCCACAACAATGCAGTGGAGAAAATGGCCGTCAGGAGGGTGATGACTGAAGCGGGGTGCATGGCAGATCATCTCGTTCGTAATCCCGTCCGCTCCCGGGGCTTTTTTCTTTTTCAGATTACTTATGGCCCGTTCAACCTCAGGTCTGGACACTGGGGGTGATGGATCGCCAAACGGTTCCTCGAAGAACAGATTTAACTCTTCTCTGATTTGAGTTGAGAAGTCGTCGTCTTGTGGTTCCATGTTTGTCGTAAATTGGTCCTGAAGGGACTTGGCTATGGCTTCGGCTTTGTCCTCAGGTGTGTATGTCATCCCCTGTCTCCCGCGGATGGCCGGTGTTTTAAGTCTTTGGGAACTGCCTTTGAGTCGTCTTCTTGTTTTATTTAACACCTAAGCAGTAATTTTAAATAGGAAATTGTTTCCAATTTTATAATGTCCAAAACCCGCACCAGTGGGCACGCGAACAAAGTGCAAGGGTAGTCTAGTGTGGTTTCCCACTGATGGGGAGGTCGGGGTTTGAATCTAGGCAGTGTATGCTTAGAATGATTTTTACTAAATGGTTTATCACTTCCACTCCATAAAAATTAAGTCACACTTCTTATAAATTCTAGCTTCCTAACTCGTGAGCCATAAGTTTAATCACATCCGTATACACCTGAAGGAAAATGAGATTTGGAGCAAATTAAAAAAAATATCGGCTAAAACTTAACATAACTAAGAACCCACTTCAGTGGTTGCATGTGATAAAAGCATCACTCTTGCAATAGATTGGATTGTTGAGGTTCGAAACCCAGTTGGATGTATAGCGAAAGCTTTTTTAATTAATGATTTTCCATTCTTCTTCCACGTGAATGAATGCAAGTATATTTCCTATAAATTATAATCGCCTTATTCCTAATAAATTGGTATAAATATAGAGTTTGCCCAAGAGGAGAGTAATATGACGCCCACCCATATACGAATATTTTGTGTCAAGTTTGCTTTGTTTCGAGATGATCCAATATCAATTTTCACGTGATTTCCTCGTAGCTTTTTTTATTCAGTGAAATGCGATACCTGCCTGAGCTGAGGGACCTTGAAGAAAGCGGTACCAGGAGAAAGGCGATCCAACAAATCTGTCCCTGTGATTATAGTCCTCCAAGAGGATCACCTTACTAGGAGAGGAGAATAGGAAGAGGTAGAAACCGAGACTGGAATAGTTTCAGGGAACATATTATATCTATTAATTATTTAGATTTTATAAATGTTTTTTTATAGTAGATTAATAAAGTATATTTCAGTATAATATGGAATCATCATTCTGATCAAGTATAAGATATCTAACCGTCTTGTTGGTCACATAGCTTAAGGTAATACACTTGCAATAAACTCGATTGTCGAAAATAGAGAGATTGGCGTTAGATCCCGGTAAGATGTATTGCTAATGAATTTTCCTAAATCATTTTCTTCTCTCCCTCCAAGCAAAATGTGTTTACACTCTATTCAAATTCAACCTTATTAATCCCTAAAACACTAACGTTATAAATACATAGCTTTTATTACAATGGCTGGTAAAATGTGGTTCTAAAGAAGATTTAAAATAATAAGTTTTGCAATTGATTATTTGTAGAAAAGTTTTAAAGAATTAAAAGTCTATAAATTATGGTTTCATTTTAATCACATATTAAAAGGCAAAACACATTTAATAATCCTAAATATTAGTTTAGTGGGTAGCCCATTTTGTATTTAATTAAGATAGGTTTCAAACATTTAAAATATTTCAGAAGCTCAATTCCATTTTAAAATTCTACATATGTTTTAATTTCTATGATCACGTTGGAAACCCGAGTAGAAAGCTAGTGTATGAATACCCGTTATAAGGTATTGTATAACCTACAATAACACTGAGCACAAGTGTCGACTGGCACATATTCAAGTACGGCAAAGCTCTTATTTCTCAAACTCGCCTCGGTGGTGTAGTTAGCTAACGCGCTAGTTATGTGTTGGGATAGACTGCCGAGGACTGTAAGAACTAGGTTCGAATCTTGGTTGGGTGAACTGGGGATGGATTTTCCTAAATGCTTTTCCAGTCTCCCTCAACGCAAATTCAGGTTCACTTCCTCTATATTCAACCTTCAAAACTCCTAAATCATTAGCCTAATTAATAATTAAGCGTATAACACAAAAAGTAGTAAGACACGATGCTGATTATAAGTATAAGAATCTTCTTCCTCAGCGTGTAAGCTAATAATATATACTAGTTGTTCCGACCGAAAACGTTGACTTCTTCTAAAATATTATTTCTAATAATGAACGTAGACTCACTTATTAAACAAAACAACATTTCTTTATTATTTTTGACCATTTTATATAATGTAATGAAGGTGTTTAACCAATGGTCTACACAAGCTAGATTTAAAATTTTAATTAGTAATTTATTTAGTTCAATAAATTATAGAATCTCATTAAAGACAAAATGTTTGTGTAAAGCACACTATTCTCTTCATCGACTTTTTTTTCCCAACAAGGTAATATATTTACACTATTGAATCAGTGGGGTTTGCTGAGTTCAAACTATAATTGTTCATATGGAAAGAGAGGTAAAGGCAATAACATCCCAAGTTTTATAAAATGTTTCACCTTTACTCTTATTAATGGTTGTGACAATAATAACTGTAAATGGAAACTGCGTGCGCTGTAATTCGAGTGGCAAAACGTTTTCCGAAGGAGATAATTTCACTCTTGGAATAAATTTTCTTTCGCTTCCGGATGCTCCTGTCACGGCTTAGCAATCACTGGTTTTAATGTGCATATGTTTCACTCGCATTCTTTTACCTATTATTAGAACCTTCTCTGGCTTAAGTTGTGCATAAGCAGCACAATTGGGTTTTCCTTCAGCTCCAGTTTGTGTCTGGTTATTCCTCTTGCTTAAAGACTGTTTACAAACGCTTTAGGAATCTGTATATGTTCACTGACATTGTCCTTAACATTAACATCACTACTGTAATAACTCCGAAAAGAGCTAGGATATTTCTCTAAACTTTCGTTGTTAATATTTTAGCTATCTTCAATTTTCATAGCCAATAATGCTTTGTTTATGATTGAGTTTTCAGCGAGGGTTTATCAAATATTTTATTTATATACAATTTCTAGCTTATTGCCTGTTCTCAACCGATATTTGCTGAATCAGGAAATATGAGGAGTAAAATCTGTAGCTCCATGTAATGATAAATTTTCAACTTGAAGCAAGAATTGCGCAAATTCGTCTTTGCCTTTAGAAATTCGCATTTTAGTTGTAAGACGAAATTGTGTAGATGTTGGCCAGAGCTAATAGAGCTTCAGACAAGCTACCATTGATGCATTGTTACTACTGTGAGATAGTACAAGTACTGTTTGACGAACGTCACAGCACATTAGTTATACTCTTCTGCCGAATAGAATATGTTGTCTATCATCACTTTATAAATCTTGAAACAGTCGATTTATAGTAGAAAGTGCAGTAGTTAGTCATGGCAGCCTCATCTCTGATGATAATGGATCCCTTCTATGATCTGATAGCTTGTGCAGTACCAGGTTTGAAGCCAACAAATTGAATTCAAAACTTTAACATGTTGTGAATACTACGACCATCATAAACCAAACTTGCTGCAATTCCTTAAAAAAAAAAAGGAAAGAGTAAACTTTTTCCATTACTGTTCGTTGAATATAAGTTTTTCCACAGAGAGCAACTGTATGGAAGTAAAACAATTTTTCGGATATTACAGTATCGAATATGTTTTCACGTGCTTTGTCAATCAAATAATCCTCTTCTGTATTTGTTTGATCGACTAACTCATGATGTAGACTGGTATTATCCAAAACTTCATGATCAATTGTATAGATTTGCGATAGTATTGTTGGTATTGGCAATTACATGGCCTCGCATTAGGTTTTGTATACAAGCAAAATGTTTTCAATGTCCCACCACGCGGGGTTCTTATCTTCAGCAACATTTGTTTCTCTTGCGTTATCTTAAGAAAAAATAATTCTTCAATTCCTCCCTTATATCTCTTGAGCTATTTGGAACGTTGGCTAAAAAGGTATAACCCAACAATTCCCTTAGTTTCCGGGGGTGATCAGTAATACTTGCCTCTTTCATGGTGGTGAGTCATTCGTTTTCACTTGTTACGATAGCTCGTGCGACGGCCGCTTCTTAGACAATATTTTATTGGCATCTGTGGACTGTTTGAATGTCTAATAATGACTTTGGGCCACATACGTGAAGAAGAACAAGTCTTAAGTGAAATAATTCAATATAATTTGGGTTAGCCTTATAAAGTTAGGGAAACATCTTTCCCACACCTCAATTACGTGAATATCGTGATATAATATTGCCATTCTGAACAAAATGCTGGTGAATTTCTGTGTAGAGTAGCTTTATTGCATTGGTATTCAACTGTTCGAGTTCAAACAAAACTTATTGCTTTGAATCTCTTGTATTTGAAACGGCTCGCACTTCACTATCTTATGAAACCATTAATCTTGTCTTTATTTGGTAGATGACAAGCCAGACACATTATCCTGTGTGGCTGGGAATGCATTTCATGATTGAGAATTCTTCATGCAACTTCAATTGAACAAATTCATCTAGCAGCTAGAAATATGGGAGTCTCATCGTAATTGACTCTATTGTTAGAAGTGTTTGCAATAACCAAAGTGTAGAAGTAGTATTAGCCTTTGTAAATGTATTTATACATTATTTGATGCTTTTATAACAGTGACAATTTTAAGATTGATGTGCTAATTGTACTTTTAAAGAAGATATCTGTTGTATGTAATCATGAAATTTTTGTTAATATTGTGACCATAAATTTCGGCTGTTTCACCATTATTTCGACGCAGCTAAATAGTATCTATAATTTGTTTGCAGTTGTCCAGCCAAAATATGCCCTTGGAAAAGAATCTGATCATTTGCCATTTTACATGCAAGATGAATTAATATTTAGCGCCACATGGTCCATGTATCATGTGCTTTGTAGCAATGGGGAATAAAGTTGTGTTTTATGCAGATTGGGTAGCTCTGCAGATATTGCTAGATCTATCTGATGAGGTTCGCGTATTTTGCATTATTCGTAAAGTGTAATAACCATGTGGCAGTGAGTAACAGTTTTTTTTTTTTAAATTTAATCTTATATGTCTCTAACTTTTCTGAAAATCTCATTTTATTTGATGATGTTTGAAATTAAATTGAATTTCGCTTTGAAAACTCTAGCAACCAATTCAAAATGAAATATTGTTTCCACTCCTAGCTGGAGATTTGATGTAACTTCCGGTTACTATGGATTACACGTAACCGTCATAATAAAGTCAGATTTGAAAAAGGGCTCAACGATAGTCATACCGTTAAGATGATTTTGATGTAGCTATCAAGGACTTCCTTTAAATGACAATGGAACTGTTATCATCTGCCCAGCCCATTGATTTTTTGAGGAGGATTTAGTTTTAACGTAATCCTTAAGTCTGATATTCTGGTCTCGGCACAACTTTGCTCTATGCAGAGGTAGTCAAGGCGTGAGCCTTCAACATATAAACTATTCATTGCAAATAAAATTTGTCCGAGAGGAGAAGAAAAGAAAAACTTGGAAAAAACTACTATACGATACGCTGAATACTGTAACATCTTAATGATGATCATCTTGTGGAATGTTCAGCAACATTATGCATGTTGGTACGCCAACCTATAAATATATTTGTTTGGAGACAGCGGGTGATATTACAACAGATTGAGACTTGAATAAAGTGAATTACGAGGAATATATTCATTGGGAGGGTACATCCAGTTGTTCAGACGGCAACATCGAATGATGTGTCCTCCTCGCATATTCTTTTATTTTAGTTGCTATGGCTTATTTTATACATTACGATTATTTTATCTTATCTTCATTCCAAAGCTATTTTTGATCGTCAGCTTGTGTTAGCTTGTGCATTTTACGAAAGGATAGAGCATAAATATAGAAGATTTGATGTAATGCGTAAGTTAACGCATTTTTATGGATCACTCGCTTCGTTTGCTGGGTTTCCCAGGCCGTGTTCTACAGCTGTATCTATGTCGTAGATGTCCACCTGAGCATATGTTGGCGCACCAGAGTCAGTCCCGTAAAGTCGCCCAATAAATGGTATACGGTATCGTGAATTTTGTAGACGTATGGGCCAACAGCTGTATTTTCTTCCGTTTTTGCATCGCTACTAAACATCGCTAATCTACTGTTAAATGAAAGTCTTAAGAGTTCCTTGTTCATGAATAATGTATTTTAGAATTGAGATTCTCAGTATGGTGTTAAAGTAACTTTGGCACAGTGACTGCAGCCAATGTGCTTATGGGGTCTTCCTATTTTTTCGTATTGATAATACATGGCATTAGAGTATTCACAAATATGACAAAGACCGTCTATATTTGATGGAACAAAATAATTGATATGTTGCAAGCTGAGAAGGTACTAGTTACTGGGAATGGTTCATCCGCCATGACGTATGCAAGCAATATTTTCACTATAGGTATTTGAAATAACCAAATATATACTCAAATAATATCACTACTTTAAATAACTAAACATAATAATAATTAAATAGAATTACTATGAGTATATTAGCCGAAACAACATAATCAAGTTGTTTCAAGGTGAGAGGGCACTTGATTTCTTCTTCCACATCATCTACTCGCATTAGTAATTCTTCTTCCACATTATTTTCGGATTGTTGTGGCACTCATAATTAATTGTTTGTCGTGTTGTTGATTTTTTAAATCTAACTTCACAAGAATCAAAACAGAGAACTCCAATGAAGGGAGAATCCTATAAGAATAGTTCGTAAAAGCTTTACAATTAATAAAAGAAAAGTTAAAGATTATACAGTCATATTAATAAAAAATAAACAAAGAGCAGTTATTAATGTATCATGAATAGCACTCAAGTAGTAAAACAAAGTAATGTGGCGAATATTATAAACAAAACATATTTCGAGGTTATGGATGAGTCATATTAGGACATACTGTAATGATTTTATATTAAGTAATACAAAAGGCCGCCTAATGATATACGCGGTAGAGAGAAACTTAAGTAAAATAAAAATTATTATTATTATTAGCACCACGTCTTACTACCCGTTCGGGATATACGCATAAAACAATAAAAGGTGAAGCTTAAAGTATATGTATTTATGTGGGTCTATAAACTTTAAAGTGTTCAGTCAACAAATTATCTAGAGCCTTTTACTTAAATTTGGGAACTTCTCGAGAACAAATGCCACATGAATTATCTTTGGTACATATATTGTGAAGGAATATTATGGGGGGAATTTGAGTCAATGGGGCATTTCGAGCATAAATCGTGTTATGACTTTAAAAATATATTTTAGAGCTTCTGGTATGAGAGTTAGGAGTAAAAAAAAATCTCAAGTAGGGCCATTCATACAAGATAACTTTTGATGGGTTTATGAAGCCCACTGGCTTCTATCAATTTAGCGTTGCCGACAGCCTGTGATTCTTTGTCTACCACGATGCACGCGAGACATAAATCTGCAGTAAATATAAATTAATTAAATTATATTAATTATTTTGTTGACTAACTTATTACGGTAGATATACAAAAGATAAAACAGTCTTGATTGTTAAATATCTGGTTTTTACAGTTGACTTATTTGTGGTAAATACATATCAAAGTAAAATAGTCTATGATGATGATACTATTTCATAAAGAGACTAACTTGTGTGTAAAAAAAATCAGTTTATTTCGTAGGAATGAGGTTAACTTATTTAGTTTTTCATTTTACAAATATTTTAAATAAGATAAATAAAGAGATAGTAAAAGAAAAAACGTAATGCTAATATTATTAAATCAATGTTTTGAGAAACTATAGGCCTATATGAATGGTAAGTGGGTCTGGGCCTTTAAATAATAAAAACTAACCTTTTCACCACGATTCTCACTACAATTCTCAACCGATTGTAAACATTTTGACCTTGAATTTTTTTGGACAGATGTGTAGGTTTGCAAATAATAGTTATAGATTTCAGAATTTACTCAGGAAAAGCTAAGCTGACCTTTTATCTATAAAAAAAATTATGTTATAATATATTAAATATCTTCCTGGACGCAGTTTTTAAAATTCTGACACTTATTTTCAAATCTACATGTCGGTAGGAATAGTTCACGGTTCAGATCAATTCAGAATTATAGGAGTTGTGGTAACTAACTTCTGAGTGTAGTGGTTTAATAATATAGAGAGATTATTAAAATATGCATATTTCTAATACATAAATGAAAAATCAATAGCTTTATATATATATTATTAATCCTGAATATTCATACATTTGATTTATTTGTCCAAAACTAATTCCATATTGTTCATATGCATAAATTAATTTTAAGAAATAATAATAATTATTCAATGATGTAAACTTATTATTAAAATAGCGTGTTCCTTTAATACGATCAATATATAGGGAAGTTTTCGTGACAAGACAATATTATTATTAATCTTCCTAATGCGATCAATACGTGTTACATAATTTCCTAATCAAAACCATATTGGCAAAGTTACTAAACGTAGATACCGATGGACAAGTAAAGTGCAATGTCAAAAAATAGCATATTAGTATAATCATTATATTATTAGCTAGACATTTTTACATTTTACATCACCATTGCCTTGACACACTTTGGATTAGCACTTCTCTTTATGCGCTCCTGGACCATGTTTTATAATACAATCTCCCTTCTTTTAACTTTATATCCTTATATGTTTCTATCTTCTTCACTTTCTTTTCTTTTATTTACACTCTCGATTACATTCCTTTATTATTACGTTCTTGTTTTATTTTTGCCTTAATATCATTTTTATAATACCTCTACTTTTTATTTTTCTCTCACTTTTTTTTTATCTTTCTTTTGAGGTGTGAACTTCAGTATCTTTAAGAATTTCGCTATCCAGATCTTGGATTACAGTCACATGATACAACTATATTAGTACCTCCCTTTCATGCTCGTATCTATACATATAAAATCTCTCTCCCCCCCCCCTCTCTCTCGTTATATATATGTATGCATATATATTTATATATATATTTAAAAACAATCGACCAGAAATCTGTATTTTTTATACATACAAACAGATTGCTGGTCTATTTATTTTTTAAATTGATATAAATAATTTTTTAATAATAACTTTAGTATGGGTCTAATCTATTTTTAGAGGTTGATTACAAAATGTTAAATAAAAGGAACTACTTACTTAATTATCCATGTAAAGGGTGGAAAATCCCTACGTAGGGAAACAGCCTAAATCACAGATATAGGATTCCAATTTTAAAGTTGCTCTGAGGTGGAAATATTCCACAGTGGTATTTCCCATATACTAATTAAAGAGGGATTTAACAAAGTCATACTTAAAATAAGACTTTTTAACTAAGATAACATTTTTTAGTTTACTATAGATAACCATCCTCATATTGTTAACTTAGGTAAAAAAGCCACTGTTAGCCCATATTGTCCCTAAATCTAATGAATTGACTTATTCGAATATGTGAAAGATTTTTTAAAATTTCTGGGGATGATGATGATGATGATGATGATGAATTAAAAATCTCATCCCCACTGTAGATATAGCTAGTTAAATTTAGTATTATTTTGTTCAAATCATATATAATGGTCAGTATATAATAAAGATTAAACAAATCATGTTTTAATACAATCTATGTGTTAGATTCAGCGAAAAAATTTCATAAACTCAACGATAAAACCTAGTAACTTCATAAAATAAGTCATGTCATTGCCCTATGGGGTAGGCAATAAATGGTGCTTGTAGCTAAAAAAAATCTCCGTTCTTAAGCCATCCTCATTATCTCTCATCACACTTCCCTGCATACTACCTTCACTTCAACAAACTTCTATACACCGAGTAATACAAGCTCTTCTATTCTTAAAACACTAGTGTTTCTCTTTTCACACATTAGTTTACAACATTTAGCCACATATTAAATTGCCTACACATTACTTTTGATCTACACAATCTACCTTCATATTTTTTATTCATGTCTCAATATACACTCACCCCTTCAAAATGGTCAAACAAACGTAAGACGCTTCGTTCACGATTACCAATTGGACCCCCTTTCAAATCACACTCCCTCAACATCCATCTGTCAGTACGAGTTTTTCCACATATATTTCCAACATATCTCACTTCAACCGGAGTTACTTATTAGCTCTTGTTCTCCTCCTCACAAACCCACGATCACATCCGTAAAACAATGTTGGTATTAATATACTTATATATACTACATCTTCGCCTCTTTCGATACTACTTCATTGTTTGCAGTAGTCCAACAGCCAACTACTCTCCGAGATTGATAAAACCGTCTGTCAATGTAACCATCCATCCTACCATTTTTACAGAACATTCTACTCAGACACACAAAATATTTCACTTGTTATACCAGTTCTCGATGTATACTAAGTTGACAAAATCTTCCTGATCCATCCTTATTAAAAACTAGTACTTTAGTTTTGGAAACATTCATACGAAAATCTAATCTGCCTGTAGTCACATTAAAACAACTTAATGCATTCTGCAAATCACTTTAATTCTCAGCCATTAAAACGGCATTGTCTGCCTATAACAGCACTCTCACATTCACATTGTATATTTGTACATCAACCATGTCCTTACAAGAATCTCGCAAATACTTATCCATAAAAACATTAAACAACCATGGAGACATAACACAACTTTATTTAACACTATTCAAAGTCAAGCCATTCGCTCAAATCTACATTCACCCTAACGCAAGCATTACTTTCATCATTCACCTCTATAATTGCATTTACAAGTCATGCATCCACGCTACACTCTCTCAGAACAATCCATAATACACTCTTACTCGACTGGTTTTGCGTTTTCTCCAGACCAAAGAATGAACAAATAAACTTTCTCACTTAATGCCATATATTTCTCAATCACTTGTAATGGAAATATCTGGTCCATGCAACCTCTACCTGGATTTAAACTACATAGCACACCCCAGATCTTCTCCGCAGTTTTTTACGCACCCTCTCAATTAAGACTCTTCCAAAAACTTTGCCTGGAATTCTCAAAAAACTAATTGTCCTATAATTCTTAGATTCACTCTTACCGTCTTTTTCTTTCTACAAATAAATAATGACAGCAGTCTTCCAGTCATTAGGGACATTTTAAATCACAGCATACACGTTGAAAAACTAACACAATCTGGCAAGTATTACCATGTCCCCCAACTAATGCAGTTCACTAGTGATTTCATATACACCCGCAGCTTTGTCTTTTAATACCTCTTCTTTTCTAAGTCTTCACCTCATCATAACATTTTCCTATTTTTCGCTTATTTCTCTACGTTTTCACAATATAGTCCCCCACTTTCTTCGTCCCCGATCATCTCACTAACATTTATAAAATAATAAACTTCTTTATATATGTTGTGTTATTGAATATATTGGTATTATTATAAACATTTTATTGATGTAAATAATACCAAAATGTTTCAGATTAAATTAATTTAGTGACTAATCTTGATTAAAACAAAATGCTTAATTCTAGTCGCTTTATATTTTTATTATAATACGAGTAGAATATTTACTCATAAATATGTGGATATTAATAACTACCAGATTTCTAGTGGTAAATACCAGCATAACATTTTGATAAACTTATATTTAAATTTCACAAATGGAAAAAATACTTATTAAAGCTCTTTTAAAATATAATTAATCTAGAGAATGTTTTAGTTCAACCCTAAAAAGAATATTCTATCAATTCTTTGTCATAGCTCATTGAACTCTATATTGAAGTAATGAACAATACAACTACGTAAAGTAGCAAAGTATTAGGTTGTTTCCAGGCCTTATGATAGAGTGTGCAAAGGCTACATAATAATTGGGTTCTGGGGTCTAAAGGGGGCCTGTAAATTTATTGGGGGCTCAGAAAGTTATTAGTATATTTTGAAGACTAGCATTCACATTTCTACTACTACTAGTACTAATACTAAATTATTAGTATAGTTACAATATATTTTTACTTATTGTTGCTTTCCCCTTTTTTATACAAACAAGTATTAACTACATATATTCTTTTATAATTTCTTTTATTTCTTAAGATATGATTAGTTAGTATATTTCGTTTTTTATTCAAGATTAACGGAAAATAGAAGGGGGGCCGAAATATATTTTTACTCACTGATACAATTCTTCTCTGGGACCCTGAGTATTTAGCCCTTTTATAATCTCACGGGGAATAGATTTGACTATATATTGTTTGTACAAAGACATTTTATTTATTAGGTTTAATAAAAAAAATTATAAGATAATCAATCACAAAATATAATCTAAATGTTATTATTATTTTGAAATTTTACAAACTATTAAAATCAAGTTATATCTTCATCTAAAACCTTGTAAATACAAGAACGACGTGACATTTTGCTGCCTGTCAGGATACTCACAATTTAATTACATTGATGAACAGGACTGAGTAAGTAGAATCTATAGAACCTGTATCCCCTCTTGTACAGATTATGAATGGTAAATATGGCCTTCAGAATATCCGGTCGGGATATTCACAGCCAACCCGTCACCAGAAATATAGACTCAATAAGCTTGCCATTTAGTTCAGGTGTCCACCTATACAAGTTGACACAACTGGAATGAATTTAATCAATTATTCAGAAAAGTATTGTATTGTATATTTTTAAAATTAAATCCGATCCTTTTCCTTAAAAAATGAAATAAACTAATGTATGATACATTCTCACCTTATAAAGAACCAACTTCTATTTTACTCGTCACTCTAAGACCACACCTATATATTATGTTTTAATATCAAATTTAATATAATTTGTGACCCGAGCATCAATGGGGCCACATTATTATCGTGCGATCCTAGAAAACGTGATACTAATATAATTTGTAAATAGCCATTGTAAGAATATGTATTGGCTTCAATTTAAAATAAGATGGGGGATTAACGTTTGCCACTTAATGATTATCAGGGTTTCCTACTTAAAGTGACAGCAGAAAATACGGAGACGTAAAAGGGAAACAAACTGAAGACAACCTAATAATACAAATTTAAAACGAGAATAAAACATGTCACAGAATCACCTCTACACTCAAATAATAAAACAATCCAACACGTTTTATCAAGTATACCTCCTTAGAAAAAGAATAAAGATTATAAACTCTTATTATATTAATCATTTATCCAAACGAACCATTTAACGTGAACTCCATTTAAATTTTAAAAACACCTTTCACGTTAAAGTTAAAAATATATTTACTGCACGTTTGTTGGGCCGTTTTATTACATATGTTAAAACAAGTATTCATAACAATCTGGAAATTTACAATAACCCAATATTAAATGGTTTAATTTAGGTTGGTTTAGCGTGAATTATTTTTTTTTTTGTACGTTTAACACGAATGCTTGTCTGGTTTTGCCATTGACGTGGAATTTTGAGTTTAGAATCTGGTCGGTTGAAATGAGAACAGTTTTTACTCACTATTTCACTCTCCTTCGACAAAAATTCGGATACACATCCTCCAAATACCTCCTTAGTTTATATATAATTAGTGTAAATATTTGTTAAGAGATCAGATACAAGGATTATTAACTACTTTATCTAAGCGTTGGATGATCTTAATTCATCAGATATGTGTAGCCAACAATTTCCACACGTCCACTACAGACTCTGCCTTAAAATATAGGTGAAGAGTGACCCTGGGTACGGGATGGTTCCTGGATAGCTCAGTGGTGAGAGTATTGGCGTACTAAGCTAAAAGTCCCGGGTTAGATTCGGGCTGGATCAATTTAAATAATATGATATTTAGATGTGGCTCTAGTCGTAATTAACAAAAATAATAGCTTTTACATCTACTAAATTAGCTTAATAAAATATAATAATTTTGGTATTATATTTTTCTCAAAAGGTTGGCACACTGCTTAGCTTGTTATATGTAAACAGCAGGACCTGAGTTTCATGATATGGTAGGTTGAACCTTTTGGAGGAAAAATGACTCCAAATATGATAATAAACGAATATGAACAATTAATACTAGTAGTTTCAAACTATTAATAATGCATTATGCATGTATAGATTTATTTACATTTTATATAAGAATTTATCAAGATTTGCAGACAGGTTTTAATTAAAAAACTAGTCCATATAATGATGGGTAGATTATGCGGCACAGGACTAACACACCTGGATAATACGTCACTGCCAATCTCATGCGAACCTAACCACTCTCCCCACGTGACTAAATGGGAGGGAGCTTATAAAAATAAATGATCATGTGTAGTTTACTCTTCTCAACTAATAAAAGGGGAAAATAAAATAAATCATTGTATTTGTCCTAGTTATTATATTGTACTATAAAATAAATTATTGTATTCTTAAAATGAATTTTATGTGTATTTTGACCGTTCATTTAACCCTGTAATATAAATATTATCTGGGACTACGGCCGAAACGACTATAGGAATTTTTTCAAACAAGATATTTAGATAATATTTGAGCATACATAAAATCAAAATAGCAATATTTATTCCATACCTAAGATCAAATATAGCTTAGTGATACTGTTTTTGGAAAATTAAAATTATTTAAGAAAATAGTTTTAAAAATTTGGTTTAATATTTATATATGAATAGTGTTTCATGTGGTTATCAAATATTTTTTTACGTGAAAAGCTTAATTAGGGTTAGTATATTGTTATTGGATATTTTTTTAAATTATTATTATTGTTGTTATTATTATTAGCACCACGTCTTACTACCCGTTCGGGTTATACGCATAATGGATATTTGAAGTTTTGTTACAAACTAGAGTAGGCTATATAAGAATGTATGCACGAGCACTTATTTGTGTTACTATTTAACTGAAAACACGTGTTTATGTATCGTTAGCATGCCTCATCAATATAAATACAAGTATATAAATAATCGAAATATTAAGAACAATTTTATTTTTAAGCTTTAAATCTATATTTGTGACTCAACTACACCTATTATTATTGACATTGTTGCTTTAAAACGCTTACGTTTTTTATTCACCAATATTAATGTTGTCTTGATTTAAATATTACCCCAAGAGTATTTTTTAACTTTTTAAAACAGTCTTTTAAAACTCATAAAAGGCAAGGACATTCAATATTTATGGACACCATCTTTAACTCTATCAGCCGCGCCAAGTTGTCGCAAAGCACTAACAATTAAATAATATATCTTTAAAATCACTCCTCCATGACCAAAGAGTTCTTAAGCCTATCATAAATGTTTTATCTTTTTCTCCTATTCTAAAGGAAGGTGTATAAAGAGCAGTGCTCTTAATGTGACGTCCACTTACCAAACTAGAACGGCGCCGCTAAGTCGTTAGGTCCCCGTGGTGTTCTTGAATGGCGTCTTGTGCCCTGAGAAGAGAAGTTATTTCTCGTGCCCTCTTTGTTCCGCCAACTGTGAAAGATGGGTGATTTGGGGGAAGTGACGAGATCTATGTTCGAGTCTGAGAAAGTGCAGGTTAGATCTGGACATAGTTTAGAATACTTAAAACTCACTCCCCTTTATGGGCTCTCACATTTTGGAAAAAAAAGGTCACACGAGTTTATCGGAAGCAGGCCTTAATTTTTTATGTTTTCAACAATAATGGCGTAGTACTATAAACCTTATTTTATGGTAATTTTGTAACGGGGGGGTTGATTTTATTTTAAGCATGGTTTTTGATTATTTCTTTATTTTACGGATCCCATCTTTCTACCCATCCGGGCTTATACAATATTTACAATAATGGAGGAAGGATGAGAAATTTTTTTGGGATAAATCTCGTCTGGCATGATAGGAGGTCATGGTTCGAATTCTGGCTAGGTGTAATGAGGTGTTTATATATTTGTATTCGCACTGTTATTGGGCTGAAATGCTGATACATTTTATTTAAATACCACCTTCATTATCTCTGTCTAATTAATATGAAAATGCAGATAGATTACTCTAGACGAGTAACTAAACACGGTACACAGATATTTTTATTTCCCAGAGAGTTAACCTAAGAAAGTCACTTTCTCTCTTCATCTTAATAAAATCTTCAGACCTATTGAACTACAAATATCTTTGTTTTCATATAAATAGACATTTGGACCATCTTTTAGAAAATAAAAGCATATATTGATCACATTTAACACAATATATTATTATTGTTATTTCATAAGTACTGATAATATATCAAAATTAACTGCTGCAGATCCATGAACTGACGTATGAATACTTGAAAGTAGTTCCTGTAACTTTTCTGTTAGCTAATTACATTCGTAAGATAATTTTAATTTACAATTATATAGACAATACGAACAGTATTTTTACCGCTGTCTGCTGTATTTTATTAGATATATTAATTAATATAAATCTAAGGGGTTTACTTTTGAAAAAATTATATATATATGTATATATATATGTATATATATATATATGTATATATATATGTATATATATATGTATATATATATGTATATATATATATATATATGTATATATATATGTATATATATATGTTATATATATATATATATATATATATATATATATATATATATATATATATATATATATATATGTATATATATATGTATATATATATATATATATATATATGAAATAATCTAAATATGCCAAGAGTCTGAAGGGTTTGTAGTAAAACTGGTAAAGGTTGGATGTTTACTTAGCTATGTTTGGACACAAACTTGTCCATTATTCCCGAGAATTCAAGCAAATAATTCCCTGTTACTAACAAATATCACTTGGAGGTTGATCTACTTCTTTCTTTATGTGTAGTAGAATATTTACTAGTCGTATTGTATAATGACGTCACTTCATATTTATTTCGTCATTGCTGTAAACTTAAATTGCACCTGCATTTGTGGGCACATGGACCAAGGTGTCAATATCTAAACCCAGTTTTTCAGGGACTGGAAGGTAGGGAGTTAACTTCCGACTTGTTTCCCTAAAATATTTTCAAATTTTCTTGATCTGAAATTTGAATAAATTTTGTTAAAAATTCTAACCTTCTTATACCTTCTCTATTATTTTTAATTTTTAATTACTTGAGGTATTTAACGTGCATTTTATGAACCAACTGATTATATCAGACCACGAGAATTTCTATGAACGAGAGTGAAAGGGCCTACCAATTTTTCCAGGAAATTTATTTTCACAGTCCCTACAGGGTTCTTTTATATGCCACAATTTACATCAGAACAAAGGCTTTACTTACCCTCCAAAGAAAGTTGTGCTACATATTTTTATCGATCAAGGAAAATTCATCAACCCCGGCCGGGTTTGAAACCACGAACATCGGGCCATGGCCTGGGTGGGTATTGTTAAAACAAAGCAGAAAATATATCGTTTCACTGAAACATATAGCTGAAGTGTTATTCAAACGAATATAAAAGGGATAATATAATTATTCTCACTAAAAATAGATGCTTAGTTATTAACTTGAATATGGAACCATAAAATAACTTTTTGTACCGTAATGTGAAGACTGGATGATGCTATACAGATACGCCATAGTACATGTAGCTTGTACTTGTAAGGGAACATGCTAGATAATGGTATTCTCCTTTCTGTCCCAGCTCAACTTCGTGGGAAAGTTGCTAGGACCTAAGGGAAACTCCTTGAAGAGGCTACAAGAAGAGACTATGACCAAGATGGCGATTCTAGGACGAGGTTCCATGAGAGACAAACACAAGGTAGCTCCACGTTTCAACTACGGTTCAATTTTCATAACAATGACGTTTGTAAAAAAAATGCATTTTACTGAGGTAGAAATTGATAACATTTTATTATAATATTATTATTATTTTGTAGGTATTGATATAATTTATCAAAAATTACATTTCTATATCTCATTACTTGAAGTATGAATACATGATGGTAGATATACATTTTGGCAGTCAGATTGTTCCTTTATTTTGAAGATTGGACTGTTTTATGGGAAACAACGCGACGGCTTACAGTTTAAGATATTTTTCATTAAAATAATAATTGATATAATTTATTTCAACTATCACAAACTTTTGATCTGTAGCTAATAATAGGCTGAGCAGGCCTGATGTTTGGTTCGAGTATGTTCAAAGAATATATGATTATTAGGATATTTATCATAACATACTCTCAAGAGGTCAAGTCTCGAATCCAAGAGGAGTGCAAAAACATACTTTCCAACAAGGATCTAATCACTATCCTTTCTTAAGGCAAATATTAGTGCATTTTACTCCAATTGATCTTTTTAAACATGTTAACGGTACAGATCTATACTAGTAACTTTTTATTAATTTTTGTTTACATTGCTGTTCTTCTTCTTATTATTACTATTATTATTAGCACCGTGTCTTACTACCCGTTCGGGTTGTACGCACTTACGCTAATGTGTAATGCTAAGGTGATTGTGAGATGAAATGGAGGACCTACAGTTCAACGTGGGATCCGAACCATGGTGGAGGCTTGGCATTCCACACATTAACAATTTGTGATTAATACACGCCTTTTCATATGTGAAGGAAGGGTTTGGCAATCATATAAATCTGTGCCAAGACCGAGTATTGAACACTGAACCCCCAGCACAGAAGTCTGAAACCTTACCACTAGACCACCGGGTCACACCTTTTGTATGTAGAATTCATTTTTTTTGTAACACTACCTATTGATAAAACAAAAATATTTTATTCTAAACTTTCTGATAAAATATTAATAAACTAACTATAACTTATTAACTAACGTCAAAAATATACCAATATTAAAAAAAATTAAGACATATACTAACACTCTCAATTTGATGGGTTTTTTTCTGTCACATCTTAATATAAGCTTTTAGGGCTTGGACTAAATTAATTTGGTTACAATTATTTATTCAGAAGAATACAAATAATTGTTCTGAAAAAAAATTAATCAATTTAAATAATGTATAACATAAACAATACCTGACTCAAGGTTGAAGATGCTTCATTCTCAGTCTTTCTTGTATTTTCGTAAATAACTGGACTATCCTTCTACTTGTGGTGCTCTCTTCCCAGTCTGCTTGCCACTCCCACCGGAGGGTCTCTCTTATTTCATCCTTGGTACTTACACCGTTAGTTGTTAATCTTATTACTTTGTATAACTTCCAAGACAATATCCAGTACCTCTAAGTTTAGGGGCCAGACACCCAGGATGACACACAACGCGTTTGTTGGTACAGTTTCTTAGGCCCCGGAAACTCTCATGAGAATTTTCCTCTGAAGGCCTCTGAGTTTCCTTTTATCTCTGTCCCCTATCAGTTGTTGTGCCCACACTTCTGCTCCATATCCCACTATGAACACAAGCAACACCTGATGATATAGTCTAAGCAATTTTAAGGGTAAATGGAACTTCCGCTGCCCTATACTAACTATCCCATTCATAACCCGCAAGGCTCTCCCGCATACGTTGTCAATGTGAGCTAGGAAGCTACGCTTCTCGTTAATTGTCACCCCAAGTATCTAACCATTTTACTCCTTGTAATTGTTTGTTCTGCTATATTATTTATGGGATCTCTCTTAAGCACTCTCCTGAGCACGATGTAGGTTGTCTTCGCCAGCAACATGCTGAGTCTTACTTTCCTACATCATTTATCCAATCCGCTCAGTACCTTATTACTTTTTTCTTCCAGGTCCCTTCTTGAAATTTCCTCCACCACTATTAACAAGTCGTCAGCAAAAGTAACACTACTTCATGGGGTGCTTCAATCTCCAGCAACCCAGGCTAGAGACCAAAATTCCAAAATATCGGACCACTGAACGATCCTTGTGGGCTTTCTTTTGTTAATTTTTTGCTTGTTATTGTTCCTGGATATCTCAGGTTTGCATACGTGTTCCTACAGTAGTTCTTACAACTTCTGTAGATAGTCCCTGGACAGTTTGGTTCTTTTAATCTCTGGAATAAGGCTGGCCACCAAAGTTTATCAAATAAACCTGAGATGTCCAAAAATATTCCTATCAGATATTTTGCACTAGATTTTTCTACCAGGCTAAAAGCAGCACAGATCGAATCCTGTGTAAACCTGCCCTTCCTAATACCGTACTGTTGAGGGTGAATTCCTACTTCCTCTGTATGTTTATGCAGTCTCTTACATTGAGTTTTCTCCTGCGGTTTTGCACATACAATCATCAAACATATTATTCTGTAAGCCTTTGGGAGTTGCAGGTATTTATCCTCCCCTTTACTCAGAATTACCATTTAGCTCCACTTCCACACATTTGGGATCATGCACTAAGCCAATCACTCATTCATTAGCTGGGCCATAAAGTATTATATCTGCTTACTGATTTCCTGAATTACCGCTAACATGATTCCATCCGGTCCAGATGCTTTCTTTCCTTTCATTCCTGCAATTAGTCTTTTAATCTCGGCCTGTGTTACTTGTTCCACTATCACGTTTTCATTATTACAAGCCATTATCATATCCTACCTAACTCTTTCCTTCCTCTCATCCCCCTCTACCTCCCCCGATTATAATCACGGAGCAACATATCCATTAGTAGCCTAGCCGATTCCTCCCAGAAGTTAGTAATTCCTCCTCCTGGTTTTTTGAGTGTTTAAATGACAGCTGGGAGTCTAATTTTACCTGCTGCAATCTGAAAGGGTAAACCCCATGTATTATTCCTCAATTCTTCTGGAACAAATCTTTCATACCTATCATTTTTAACAATCTTCGTTGTATTTTCGAGTTATGCCTTCCTTTTCCAGTATATATTCAATATTAGGAGTCTTCTTGCTTGTTCAAGGCATCTTTGGTAACCTAGTTTTGCTCTCCTTGCATACCCAAGTTGCTTTTACAGCTGCTCATTCCATAGTCGATTTCCTACACATCTCGTGACCTCATTCATAACTGGTATTTCTTTCCTCATAGCTGTCTGCAAAGTCCACGTGAGTTCCTTGGCTTTTAGGTTTATGTGTCAGCTTGTGACACAGGTTGCAGTAGTACAAGCTCAATTCTTAACTTTTTCCAATCTGCCTTTACCAGGTTGTAAAGGAGTCGTGTACCTACATTTTACCTGTATATTTTTTACCCAGTTCAAAGGTTATCAGGATATGATCGCTGGATGTCTCAAAAAATCATGAACTTGCCAATTCCCTAATAGTTCTCTTTATTCCACATTACACATGGTTACATCAATGTTAAATCTTGCTCCTGCCCTTCCTACATACGTTATAGGATTTCCTCGATGGTTTACCACCTCCAGATGCCTTGTTGTAATTGTATTCTCTAGTAGTTTCCTACTTTGTTACAGCCTATATCCTCTTATTCTACCATCTCCTCTTATGTCATTGCTATGCCAGAGTGAAGACCTGGCATTTTCATCCATCATGTATACAACTGTTATATTAGGGAATGCCTTATATATCTTTTCTAATTGTTCTATATAAGGTTATATTTACTCTCAAAACTGAAAAACATGTTAACTAGTAAACATACTGATCTCATTTCGAGTTTACACACATATGACTTTCTCATTGCAAAATTGATTAATCCTTGTTATTGTTATGTGCCTGTTAAGCATTATAACGACACTCATAGATTCCTTCCCATTCGATATAATTCTGGCGACTTTTGGAATATGCAGAATAATTCAGTTTCTTGTGCTGTAAGGCTTCTATAGGCACACAATATCCAACGCCTTTTCTTCTGCAACCTTCCTCTCTTATTGAATCACGATCGCACTTCGCATTGCATTCATTTGTCTTATTTTGGCTCCTATTTTCTTGTTTTCTTTATCATGGATGGTACGTGTGGATGTAGCATCTTGGCCCTTTCTCTTTTACATCCAACCCAGTGCGGCCGTTTGCTTGAACAAGGTGCTTATAAACCTCTTCCAAATCCCATTCTTCCTCTCGTATTTTAAAGACTTTCCTTAAAATTTCCATTAATTTTGATATATCTGTGTGTAAATTTGCTGCTGTTAACTGTATTCTGTCCTGTGCCTCTGGTGTTGGAAACGTCATCGTGCTACCTTTCTCGATGCTCCTCCTAACTAAGTGACGATGAGCCAGGTAAAGGTTGTGATGTTCTTCCAATCTTGATAAATGAAGGTTTTCCTCTGATTCGGGATAGAAGCGTGGTACTACGTCAGTAATCTTCACGTACCCTTCCTCTAGATTTTCTGTACTACAATAGCTGCCTCTTTACACTCCTTGGTATGCCCTTTTTGTCGTTACAAGTTGGTCCTTGACCTCCCTTACATCGTGTTTCACTTGTTACTTACAATTTCCTACTCCTTTCCTTCACAGTTTCCACACCATTCTTATATTTTCTTCCTGTCTCTTTCACTTTTGACTTTATATGCCACAAAGAAAGTTAATATTGTTTTAGCCTTTTCCTCCACACTTACTATCCCTGACATTAGCAATACTGGTTCCTTATTTGGGATGGATACCATTTCTGATACAGTCTCAGTTATTCCACTTTGTAATCCCTTTTTCCTTCCATCTGAGTTTCCTTCTGTCAATTATTTATCTTGTCTCTCACCCCTAGAATACAGTTGTTTCCCTGTAATTGTACATTACTCACAGGGTTGTGTAATTGAGCTATGTAAGTATGTAGAAGCTGCAGCATTATAGTCTCCTGTTGACCCGTAATGGCCATCCCAGAACTAATTTCCTGGACAGTGACTGCCACCCCATGCAAAGCATATGACCAGGAATCCTTGATTATCCATCTATCCATACTTTTTTTATTTTTCATACTTTTCATATGGAGTCCTCTTGCTAGAAGTTATTTGCGTTCCTTATTTTTTTTACATATTTCCTCATGGTCCCTGAAATGTTCCATTATGCCATACATCCACAGAAATTCGATGTGATTTATCAGTCAAGTTCTGGCTTTTATATTAACTAGTTCCTATATTATTACCTTTCTAATTACCCTTCATTATTGTTCTTGCTGATAAATATACCCACACCAAAACCCATACCATATTCTATACCTTGCAGGTGTACTGGTTTTCCTACCCCGTTTACCCAATATTTAGCCTCTGCAAGCATCATTTCCACTATGATTCTTATTCTAAATTCATGGATTACCCTCAAGATGGGAGGGCCAAAATGTGTCTATGTGTTCTTCTTCACTTACCTTTGCAAAGGATAAAAAGTACTCCCTTATGCACTTAAAGACACCTACGGGATCCTCAAGTCCACAGTACAGCCTATCTCTTTTTCCTGTATATCTCAAATCCTGCCCAACCAACCCTCCTATGGCTCCCTCCTGTACTTTATTCTTTCTTAGAGGTATCCCCATATTTTTTCTTTCTCCCCCATTTATGAGTTTAGTCAAAGAAGATGCTCCTATAAGTTCAGATAATACAACCTCGTATTTCAGGGGATAGTATATTTTTTCATTCTGCGTTGCTGAATACCGCGTGAATTCTCTTCCATTACAGATAGCTGATACTGATCTCAGACATCCGGGCACCGAGACCTTTACAGTAGATAAAAATTAAGTAATAATCAATGTAACTCCTTCTAAAGCACTACAATATTCAGTTATTTTATGGTGTGCTGGCAAATTGGTTTATTTATTTTTTTGAGAGTAAAGGGAAACTATTTCTTTTAGTTTTCATTGCTATAATACTCCTACGTAAGAGAGCCAGTCTTGACACAAGGGCTGACAACATTTGAACTGTACATGTTTTGGTATTATTTGAAACATTGTCTCTGTGTTATATTGGTCATAGTGCTTGGCAAAGTATTCAGAGGTCTCGTGTTCTTTCCCAGGCACTTTCAAAATTTATCTTTGAATCAGTGGGTCTGGGACGGGGTCAAACTCAGTCTCATGCGGACAAATGAAGAGTTACTTTAAAAAGACGTAGCGTATAATATCTGGAAAACTGAGCTTGATTACCTGACAGCTTGTTGTGCTAACCACATGACACTATCCATCCACAAATATTGGTGCTTTCATTACTAATGGCAGCGGCCGCTCGGTCGGTATAGATCCCTTGTAGGTAGGTTCATATGATGGAGGTTTATTCTATTCGGTGTTAATTGCAACAATGCCTCCACGTGAAAGAGTCTATCTTGACCAAAGGACCGTAAAGTTTAAATAATTTCTTTAGGCTTTTATTAAAACAATGTTTTTATGAAAGAAAGCCAATTATTAATTTGATTTAAATCATTTGTTTTGTTTTTCCACTACATAGTCGTTTATATTTGCCGTCGAATGTAAGACATTTCCCCCACCTCACACGTGTCTGAAATGGGGTTTTTGGTAGACAAGATGATCTCCTAAAAGTTAAAGTTTATTTATATGACATTGATGCTAGGTATAAAGATGGTATTCATAATACTAACCCTGTACAAAGATTTGTTTTAGAAATAGTCAACATTTTATAGAGTGTATTGATAGCATTTGACTTTAATATTAGTAATATTTTACTGGAATTGAGAATGTATTATATCAGAGCTTCAGGTTCCATGATATTTAGATGTATTAAGGTAGTATTTATAACTTTCATAAAGTTCAGAACCGACCTAGCTTTATCATACTAAACACTAGCAGAATTGACTCAGTACCGATGGACTTGACTAACGTACTGATCTTAATCTAATGTTAAGAAGCAGTGCTCAAACAATATTAAATTAAGTTAGGAGCCAAGTTCAAGGAGTGTTGGGATTTCACCTGTGCTTTTCTGATACTATATCCAGGCGGAATAGGGCGAATCTATTTAAACTTTTATAATCATTTATCTTTTGATTTATTGTAAAACGTAGTCAGCCCAAACGTGTAAGTACCGCAGTACTTTACAACTTTACCGTAATATATTATAGCATATATCTTATAGCTTGAGAGGGCAATATTCATTAGACCTTCGCTGAGATCACGGTGATGGAATAAAAATGTTCAGTGAAGTGAATAAGTGAAGCATCACCATCAGTCCTGTCGAGCAGCCATGCATACGTAACAGAGGAAAACAAGACGTTAAAAAAAGAATATATATAAGGATCAGCTTAAAAAGAATCACCAATAAAAAAAGAAATAGTACGACACAATCTCACAAACTGTATCATATAGTACACTGGCAATAGGACCCATTCCTCGCACGGGTAAACCACATTTAAAATAGGACGTTCATCTTCAAGTTAACCAGTTTTTTATAGAGCCTTTTTGTATAATAATTAGCTAGTTATGGTAATCACAAATCAATTAAGGTAATCAATTATTGAAGATAAACTAAATATTTGAAAGAAGATTTGACTTGGTCTTCCAACAAATGCAATATTTTTCTACCCATGATCTAAGATAAGTAAAATTAACCGATATAATAATATATCCTTACAAATTTTTTGGAAAAATAGCAAAATGATTTAACAAATAGCGTAACATAGATTATATTAAAAACCTACTATAGGTATAATAATTTTGAACCAAGTTGTTGTAGCAATTTTACAAATATGTAAAACCTACTTAAAAAAGATATGATACGTAAACTAATATCCAAGTGAATTCTTCCTCAGAACAAGTACTATTGTACTATTGTACATTAGAGCACTCCACTGATATATATCGCCTCTGTCGTGAGCATTGAGGGAGATCTATCACAAGCAGAGAGTAGCAATTCTAATATTAATAGTCACCCTGTTCACAAACGTGTGCATCTTGAAGAAAAATCTTCAAATTTGTATTTGATAGTTTTATATTAATGAAAAACTAAGTCTGAAGAACTAAAATGAAGATTTTTTTTCTCTTTGAGAGGGAAAAGCGTTACCAGTGGCAACATCGAGTATTTCTAATAGTTTTAAATCAAATTGAGATCTTTTCAAAATATTAGGAGCAACTCTACAGTAATTTGCCCTTAAACAAATTTTTACACAGAAATAAAGCTCAACCAAGTCCTATTTTTGCCACACTGTATTCTGATTTATAATAAATCACTAGTAAATATTTACCAACAGAATGTAAACAATCATTCACGAGGCGTACATGGGCTTGTAATGGATCAACTAGCTTACAAGTAAAATTAGTTTATATTTATGATAATAGAACAAATCCACCTTTGCGTATATGTCTGACCTCAAAGAACAATTCAATAGTATCATATTACCATCAATAACCTTTCTCTTACCATACACAAACTGTTTTCTCCTAATACCATAATATATTAAATCCTGTAGTGTGGATACTTCTCCTAGAAGTTTCACCGCCTTACACCACTGGTGATGGAGATATAGATTAGTAGAGGGAGACAGAAGGTGAAGGTTAAGTGTTTCTCCTTTAGTAGAACGCCACAAAGAAATGTTCGCTAAGTGCGAGATGGTTCTTGGCTTTCAGCTTTAATCATTTCTGTAGCCTCCTCAAGCAGCCTCTCCCTCTCAATTGCCTCAGCTGAGCCTCCCTTTGTATTTTCTTTTATTAATAAGACTTTGTCTGTTATTATGCAGCTGGTAGCCATTTCGATGTCAAAATGTATTTAAATCAAAATATTAATACATTATAATTTTAGGGAAGGAATATTCTAAATCTAGAATTAAGTCCACTGTTTCCCAATTATGACTCTCAAATGACAGACCGTTAAATTTGATATTAGATGTATACAATAGGTGGACTTTATCTTTATATTTTACTA
>CABFVX010005205.1:17864-49499 GCA_902151425.1 Timema shepardi | reverse complement strand
TATTATTATTAGCACCACGTCTTACTACCCGTTCGGGTTGTACGCACTTACACTAATGTGTAATGGTAGGGTGATTGTGAAATGAAATGAAGGACCTACAGTTTAACGTGGAATCCGAACCACGGTGGAGACCTGGCATTCCTCACATTCACAAGATGTCTTGTCAGAGGTGAAGGAAGGGTTTGGTAGTCAGATAAATCTCTGCCCGGACCGAGGATTGAATCCCGGACCCCACCACAGAAGTCCGACACCTTACCCCTAGACCACCAGGTCACCATCATCATAACAAAGTTTACAAATGTTCAATAAAAAGCCACAATCTAAATAATAAAAGCCATGTGGTGTCTGTTTGTCCAGAGTTTTTCTCAAGCTTCCTGATAAGATACAAAGCTGAAACTTCGCACACTGATTAGTGATTAATTAAGGGTTGTAGCTAGTCCCAAAATGCTTAAAATGGATACAGCTTCCACAAAAACAACAACATTCAAAAGGTTATTTTGATAATGGCGTAAAAACAGTTAAAAGAAAACTGTATTTAAAAACAAATGGTTTGTTGTGAAAACCTAGACTATTCAAATAAACAGTGACTCAATATATGGTCTTGCAAATCATGTGGTTGGCGAATAAATACATGAGAGTAGAGCTGGTGACTTTTTCTCGCTCCAAATTATCACAAATCACCACTCCAGTGGCGAATAAATTCTAGGTTATGTTAGTCGGCGAATGTATGGATGCTATTAAGACGGGGGTTCCCAATGCCACAGAACATTGGTGCACAACCTTTTGCGGGTGCAACCCCCCTGAATTATTATTTAATTTATAAGACCCCCATGTAAATGAATAAACGTTCAAGTGAGGCCTTCTATTACACTTTACGTTTACGATGAATTTTTGGTGCCCTAAAAATGTTTATATCGCTGTCGAATGTATATTAAATACATTGTTCACAGCAAGGGTAGACAAAAAAGATCGATCGTAATCGACCGGTCCATCTCTTAGCAATTTTCAGTCGATCGCGTAAAAAACACCTACATTATTACGTAAAGGTAAGCTTACCTTGCATTATTCCATTATGGTACGGATTAAAAGATAGGGCCATAGTGTAATCCGTCAAAATAAGACTGTTACTTTTCAGGTAAAACGGAGTGTACTGTACATTTTATTTATTTTATGTATTTTCTATAAAGCCAGGGACATAAGTATATTCCATTCACGGTAGGAATTACTCTCTGAAAGGTCTTTTTTTCCTACCAATATCCTACTATATAATAGATTTATGGTAGGGAAAAAGGCCTTTCAGAAGTCAATTCCTACGGTGAATGGATTATATTGAAGGAAATATTCACTTTAAGGAATAAATACAAGATGTTGAGAGAAAAAATACCCTAAAAGTATAGTGTAGAAATGAAGGGCGATCGCGGGAACTTTGATAAATTTAAAAATCGGCCGGGACCCAAAAAAGGTTACCGGCCCCTTGTTTACGGGATAACAAAGGCTTCATCTTACCTAACAGTTTTTTCTTTTGTTTTTTCTATGTTATCCATAAAAAATATATTGGTGATCCCTTAGAAACTCGGAGCCCCAAATGGGGTCGCGACCCTACAATTCAGTATATAAAATTAGTTGATGTCTCTTAAAAAAGGTAATGAGCTATATATTTGCACAAAAATCACAAAACGTCTGAACTGTTGTTGTGCTTTACGACCAACAGTCTGTCTTGAACGAACGAGAAAGTTGACTTGAGCTATTTTTCACTTGGGTACAACTCATTATTCGGTAGTTTATTGGCTGGTTTTAAGTATTACTCTTTAAATGCATGACGCAACATTCACGGAAGGTTCCATAACTCCAAGGGAGAAGGCGGGATGATGGATGTGAGGCTCTCATGTCAAGAGATTAATAAATAAACGTCACGTTACCTGTCCTTAAAGACCACATATGTTTACTTCGAATTATCAACCGAAATCCACCCTGCTCTTCGCGGCGAAAAGACTGCGATCAACAAGCTTCAGTTATTTTACTAATATAAATCTATTATTTTTATTTATCCTATAACCTTCTAACACTACTATTGTATTAATGTCAAAAAGTGAATTTATATTAATTTTAATAACTGGGAAACTTTTCACACGAACTTATAAACTTTTATTAATACGTAATTGTATTTTTTATCGCCGTGTTTTACTACTCGTTTTGGCTACACACATGCCTACTAACGATGCTAATGTGCAAAGTTGAATTTAGAGTAAGTGCACCCAAATTTGCGTGGAGGCAATTAAGTAAAAAAGCACCCTAAAAACACCCGATCGGGATTCTAGCCCCGATATCCGCGTCATCGGCAGTCTAGTCTATTGCAAGAGTGACGCCTTAAACTGTTCAACCACTAAAGCAGGTCGTGATTTAATCATATAATAGAATACACAATTTTTAATTTTTCAAAATATTGCTTAAGTTTCAAGTTGAACCAGTTACTGGAATTAATAAGAAATAATTAGCATATAACCCTAATGGATAGTAAAACGTGGTTCTATTTTTTTAAATCACTAACCCACAACGGTTAGAACGCTGACTAAATGTCAAGATCATCTAGTCTGGTTTGCTAGTGAAGGAAGGTCGAGGTTCGAATCCTAACTGGTGTATTAATTTGATTTTTTCTAAATGGTTTTCCACGAAACTGTTCTTATATATATTTTAAATTCTACCCTCCTCATCTCTATTCCATTTGGGTAAAGTGACACGTGATATATAAAACCTTGTACAGGCATACCCCGACTTGCGATGGATGCTTCGCACTTACGTCGCTGATACGACTGACGCTGCCACTCTGATCAGTCTCTAGTGATTTGTATGCTTACCCTTTTTATAAATATAAGACATAGACCTGCAGTGTTTATTTTAGTTACAAATGTGTTATTTACGACAATTAGGTCCGTATATGACGATTTAAGTGCATTATATGCTTTGATAAGTTAAAAAAAAAGCATTGTTTAGAAGTTACAACAATGGTATGGAACATAACCTGTTGTTAATGCGGGTTATACTTGTATATTCTTAAGTTAAGTCATGTGATCTGCAACTGTCCCTTTGGATAGATAGTATCTTACCTATATACCAATAAACAAAAAATATGATATTATTATTATTATTATTAGCACCACGTCTTACGGCCCGTTCGGTTTGTACACGCTTACGCTAATGTGTAATGGTAGGGTGATTGTGAGATGAAATGGAGGACCTACAGTTTAACGTGGGATCCGAACCACGGTGGAGGCCTGGCATTCCTCACATTCACAAGTTGAGATTAATACACGTCTTGTCAGAGGTGAAGGAAGGGTTTGGCAATCAGATAAATCTGTGCCAGGACCGAGGATTGAACCCCGGACCCGAACCCGTTACTCCTAGATCACCTAAAAATAATAAAGTACATTGATTGATAAATCTCCAACCCTAAGGTTGGCTTGATGCTTTCCATCCATCCGGAGCTGGGCAAGTGGCCTACTCATCCCTTCAGCTTCTGGTAGAAAGCGCATGTACTCCGGGAGGCTCAGACGGTGAGGTTTCCCGTTGCCTTCCGCACTGAAATTATACGAGCGAGCGACAAAGAACCTACCAATTTTGCTTGTACAAGTATTTTAACACACCTTTCAGGGTTCGTTTACATGCCACAATCGACATGGAACCGACGCGACGGTCTTACTTCCCCTCCGAAGGAAGATGTGCTACGGATTTTTGTCGCTCAAGAAAAATCTTTCGACCTCGGCTGGGTTTGAATCCACGATCATCGGATCCTGAGGCGAGCACTTTATTTCAAGATCACCTATGTCGTCAATATAGTACAATATTATTTTTAAACTGTTTTTATACTGTATTAATATTATTATTATTAATTTATAGTTATTGATAATATTTATCACTAGCGACAGATGCAGATCACATGACATGACGTATTCATATCTGAGAACTGTTAAAGTAACTTTTATAACTTTTCCAAAAGTTCCTTCCCTAACTCTTAGTGTACTCCTATGTTTGTGGAAGTGCTGTCAGTCGGAATATTGGCTGTGTCACTCAGTGGAGACGCTTCAGAGCCCGCTGACAAGGTAATGTCAGTGTAACTGGTCGTATCAGATGTTGGGTCTACAATCACAAAACTGATATTTTAGTTCTACCCTTCAATTATGTACTTCCTCCATATCAAGGTCCTTTCGTCAAAATATAATACTGTTGCTTCATCTTGTAAAAAATCAACCAATAAGACACTAGTTTAGGAATATGGGCGTCGTTAAAACAGGGGGACATTTCACCCTGCTCCAATAATCTCCCAAATGTAACAATACTAGTAGGCACTAAGTTAAAAAAAACCACTGAATTGCTTTATCCAGAAACTTTAAAATCTAAGTTTGTAGAAGCACATTAATGATCAAGTTAACTTTTTTTACGTGACTTGGAATTAAATCCGTTATCATATTATTTGTGTCTATAATTTGTTGAGAAATAATTTTTATTTTATAATTTAAAATGAAAATAGGTTCATACTGCTCCCTCCGGTGCACACGAAATGCGGGACAACACATTCGAGGTTGGTAATACCCTTACACGAACTTCGGAGTAAAAATTAAATTATTATTATTATTATTATTATTAGCACCGCGTCTTACTACCCGTTCGGGTTATACGCACTTACGCTAATGTGTAATGGTAGGTTGATTATGAGATGAAATGAAGGACCTACAGTTTAACGTGGAATCCGAACCACGGTGGAGGCCTGGCATTCCCCACATTCACAAGATGTCTTGTCAGAGGTGAAGGAAGGGTTTGGTATTCAGATAAATCTGTGCCGGGACCGAGGATTGAACCCCGGCCGCCAGCATAGAAGTCTGACACCTTACCCCTAGACCACCAGGTCACCCAAAAATTAAATTAAATTAAATTAAATTCATAATGGCTTTGTTCAAAGTGTAAAATGGAGGTTAGATTAGGTTAGTTTAGGTTAGGGGCTAACAGTTGAATGGTATTACAGGTTGTTCCGAAATTCATGTGACCGTCTGACGGGTATACTTTATCCCTCAAATCAAGTGCGCCCGCTCCCTCAATCGTTGAAATCTACGGATACCTAGGAAAATACATTCCAATTCTCATAAGAAGGGTCTTATCTATAATAATAAAAGGAAGTGTTTGTTTGTGTGCGATGCCCAGCCAAATCTACGGCACGCAGATATTTGAAATTTTTAGCGTAGGAAAGGGGGTCCGAATGCAGCTCGAAGCCGGGTTTTCACATTTTTAATTAGGTTTAGAATTACGATTCAGAGATAACTGTGACACGGGCAACACCGTGCGGGATTGCTAGTCTGACATATAGAAAAATTACTAGATCTACTTTCACTTATTCATACATCAAGTAATATGATCGCCAGCTGTCACTTCTGATTATATTATCAACACCTATAAAATTATACTAATAATATTAAGTCATCAGTATTTAACGTAAACAAAAATGGTTTCTATTTTCTAAAAAAAAAAGCCCTTACTATGTAAATTGGATTGTAGAAAATATGTCTTCCATTTAATTTATGCATTTTATTTTATGAACTTATTAAATATGCATAAGTGGCTTTTTATAACCGCACTGCGTCTTACTACCCGTCCGGACTATCGGCATTTAGTTAAACTAGTGGGTTAAGGACGAGGGAAATAATATTTTGGAATGCAACGTCATTTACTTGAGGGAAACCATTTAGGGGATAAAAAAAAAGCCTCGGTACACCTGGTTGGTATTCAAATCCCGACCTCCCCGTCACTGGCAAACTAGAATATATGAGCATGGCACTAAGGGCCAGTTTCATAGTCAAATTTAGTACGCCTCAAGTGCGGCGCTACACTAAGTACATGACGACACCTACCTAAACCAGAATGGAATGGGCCAGTTTCTTATGCGAGAACGGCCCATTCCATTAGAGTTTAGGTAGGTGTCGTCTTGGTTTTAGTGTAGCGCCGCACTTGAGGCGTACTAAACTTGACTATGAAACTGGCTCTAAGTCTGCATGTCCACCACTGCGGGTCATGAGGTTAAACGGGAACGCGGCAGTAGGCCTTAAAAGTCAGTTAGTCTTAAAATATTTAAGCTAAAGTAATTTGGCCTACAAATTAATTTCACCAAAAGTGTTAGCCTAAAAGCATTTGACCCAAGGTCATTTAGCCTAAAAAATAATCTTACAAAACGTCAGTTAGCCTAAAACCATTTGATCTAAAGTAATTTGGCCTGAAAAATTAATTTAATCAAAGTCAGCTAGCCTAAAATCATATGACCTAAAGGCATTTGGCCTAAAATTAATTTAACCAAAAGTCAGTATGTATAAAGTTATTTGGACAAACTATTTTAGGCCAGTTGACGTGTATCAGGATATACACGCTACATTTATTACTAAACAAACGCAGTTATCTGGAAGCTAGAATAAATTGCCCCTCTATTTACGTGTTAGTGGATTTAATTTATCGAATAGTTAAAATGTGTTTGTATCTTCACCCTACAAACCTTTCATCACTTGGCAAGTGTCAAGGTTAATGTATAACGAACGATACGCCACAAAGTTGCATGCACGAGCAGTGGCGTGCGGCGTCTGAATTTCAAGTGACTGGGGCTTATCAAGAATTCTCCCATTCGTTTGTTTGAATACGCTTTTAAAGACACCTAAGGTGGAATAGAAGGGGACGCGAGCTGAGATGATTATCTTTGTAGTTTTTATATAAAAAAAGTCGGTGAACTGGTGGTCTAGGGGTAAGGTGTCAGACTTCTATGCTGGCGGCCGGGATTCAATCCTCGGTCCCGGCACAGATTTAGCTGATTACCAAACCCTTCCTTCACCTCTGACAAGACATATTGTGAATGTGGGGAATGCCAGGCCTCCACCGTGGTTCGGATTCCCCGTTAAACTGTAGGTCCTCCATTTCATCTCACAATCACCCTACAATTACACATTAGCGTAAGTGCGTATAACCCGAACGGGTAGTAAGACGCGGTGCTAATAATAATATTTAAAAAACAATTTTTTGGCCATAATATTGCTTCAGTGAATAAGTTTATTTTAACTGTCAACATTTAGTAATCTCAATAGTTCTAGAATATTGATAATGGTAAATGAGAAATTTTGTTAGACACTTTTTTAAATGAAGATAAAAAATTATGTTCAAAGTCAATCAATGTCCATGGCATATATTCAAGAACTGCCGAGATTACTGAATGTAGAACATTAAACTAAACATTATCTACTGGAGCGATTTTTTTTTACTATGGTCCAAAACTATTTTTGCTATAAAAGCCATAAACAATACTAATCCCTTAACTTGTGCTCCTTTAAATCCTACTTTATCATTACCAGTCTAAGAGCATTTGAGAGGTAAGATGATGTTTGAATAAATTCACAAGCCATCTCCTTGCAAGCGCAAAAGAAACAAGAATTTGAGAGAGAGTAAAAAAAAAGAATCTTTTGTGCCTTCGGCTGGGATTCATGTCTAGACTTCCGAGCGCAGAGTAAATAATTCTAGCGCACAACCAACTCTCACTGTTGGACGTATTTTTAAAACCTGATGCCTTTTACATCTAATACTGTTTCCAGCCTATGGTCCAGGTCAGTTTTTTATTCAAGCCATATATTTCCTACTACCGACTTGCTAGACCTATCGTAGCTTCATATGGCTTATAATATAGTTTAAGACTAGGGCCGGCACAACACCCAGTCCCCGGTCATTAATTTACCACTATGAAAGGGTAAAGCCACATTTCACCAATTATACCTTTTTCGGCCATGCCTGGAATCCACCCCGGGACACTGAGCTAAGGTGTCAAAAGCCTGGTACCTAACACAATTATTTATTCCACGAGATACTGTACAAGCTGTTTATTTTTAACACCGCGTCCTACTACTCGTTGGAGTTATAAGAATCTACACTAATTACGCTAGTATGTTAGGGATCAAGAAGGTTGAATTTACAGGAAGTGTACCCGCATTTGCGTGGAGTAAGAGAGGAAAATCATTTAGGGGAAAACCTCCTTCATTACAACCGACTGGGATTTTAACCCTGATCTCCCCGTCATTGACAATCTAGCCTATTACTAAAGTGATGCCGAATTGGTCAACATATTTTCAATGTAACCACAGGTGTGGTAATGAGCGATTAAATTCGCCAAGTCATGTAAAAATTGAGAAATTAGGTTGCTCAATCAAACATTTAAAACAACACACACTGTTTGATCAAATTTATTTAAATATGTACACTTTGACTACAGTAACAACTGCCTCAGACGCAAATGATAAAAATGGTTCTAATTGAAAATGTTAGACAATTTAATTCGAAATTCGACAATCCTTTTTGTCTGAAAAGTTGCAGAAACATTGGCCGAATATTTTAATTCAATCCATATCTTAGCTCCGATTCCAAATTGACCTCAACAATTCATATTTTGACTTGATTAAGCCTATGTAAAGAACCGTCCATTCCTCGTCTAAGAACCACATTTTTTAAATTGTTTTTTCTCACTGTGTCTTACTGCCTGTTTATGTTATACACACATATGATAATTACTCCAATGGGGTAACGATGAAAAAGGAAGCATTTTAGAGGTAATTTACTCGAATATGCGTTTAAGGAGATTGGGAAACCATCCAGAAAAAACGTCCTTCAGTAGACCAGACAGGTATTCGAACCCCCGATCTCCCAGTCATCAGCAGGCCAGTCTAACATGAGAGTGACGCCTTAGACCATTCGGCTGGTAGTTACAAGTGTGTACAGTAGCCCCATGTCTTCTTTGGTGTTGACTGTCGGCTCACAGCTTACAGCTAAAAGCTTTGAAAAGCTACCAGACCAAATTATGTATCCCTACGCCGAACCATATGATCTGCAAAAACATGTGTTAAGCAGCTATCACTTCTGACGGTCAAAATTTAAGTATATACCTAAATGCTGACTATTAGAAGTCAGCTGTGAGTTGTCAGTCAGCACCAAAGAAGCCATGGGTCTACTGTAAAAGCTATGCTTTGCACAACGCATAGTCTGATTTTTGTTGGAAACATTCAAACATATTTCTTTATGGCCAACATTGATAACATTTTACGGTAGTATCTTGTGTTATTATATAGGTATTGACAGTATCCATCGCGACGGTTATAACTTGAATATAAGTATGAATAAATTAAAATTGTTTTAGTAACTTTAGTAACTACCAGATTGTTTTCATACCAAAATCACGGTATATATACAATTACATGTATCTTGTTAGAAAGAGAATATGTTGTATATCTGCCATTTTTATTGTACAAGAAATTGTGTCGTGGATATCGCGTTTAAAACACATGATGTGGACCAACTGTTGAACGAGGGAGGACACGCCTCTATATTATTGATGATCAACACAACGGGCGTGGCTTGGTCGGATACTGCCAATAGATCGTAGTAAACGGTAGGCATGAAGTTAAACGGCATATCGTGTTTGTGCCTGCACTGGCTGGCTATCCGCATATGTTACCAGTGGCGTGACCAGAAAAGCTGCCAGGGTGAACATAGAGTTTAAACTGAGCCCGTGACATGTTCTGGTCGCCCAGTAGAACAAGTTCATTTTAATTAATTTCAATTAGTTAAAAATGACGCCTGGATATAGGAACTAAACCCAGGACCTTTGACTTTACCGCGCCATTGCGTTACCACTAAGCTATCTAATTTAAAGTAAGTTAACTAATTTAAATTAATTAAGGTATGATCCCCGCCATACGGACAGTGTCGTAATTAAAATAATTTACAGTCAATGTGTTGATAGTATTTAAAATTTGGTTTTAAATGTACAATCTAATATCGTACTATTGGCAGCACAACAACCCTTCCTAGTCGCAGATAACGGTGGTTTCTGATAGCTCGCGATTCATTTGTTCGCTCATATGTAGCTGCTGATGATTCCACACGTCCATCACAGACTCAGCCTTAAACTGTGAATGAAAAATTACCCTGATGACGGGACGCATCCTGGATAGCTCAGTGGTAGAACATCGGTGCGTTAAGACAAACGTCCCGTGTTTGATTCTCGTGTCCAAGTGTAATTTTTCAAATATTATCAATTAATTGAAATGTGGCCCCTCTATGAGGACAGTGCACTAATTACAATGATTTGCAACCTGCGTGTTGATGATATTAATTAAGTTCATTTTAGCCTGGTTTTCTCGTGAAGGGAAGATCTGGGTTAAAATCTCGGCACTATCTTTGGTACAGTGTCGGTCTTTTGGGGCCAACGTACTCCTTCTGTTTATAAAAATAATAAACAATCATCTGATATCTTTTAAAGCATAAACGATCGTTCCAAATCTTGATAAAGCACCAGTGGTAGCTAAACAAAGCAGTTATGGAGGGAAAGAAAGGATTATCTAGGTCCATGATAACACGTCAAGATTTGCGTTAATTTGTCTATCAAACTCACTATCATCATAACATATTAATTTATAAAACCAAGTGGTACAGTACTACATCACGTAACTTCTGATTTAGGGGGTTAATCAATCTTCCAATTCCTATCAAACTGATTCATATTTGTCGACCTCGGTGGTCTTGGTGTTAAGTGTTTGCCCTAGGACCTGTTGTTCATGGGTCCAAACCTAGTCGGAGTCGATGGATATTTCTTGAGTGATAAAAATCCGTAGCACAACTTCCTTCGGACGAGAAGTAAAGTCTTCGGTCCCATGTCGATTGTGGCATGTAAAAGAACCCTGGAAGGTATGTGAAAATACCTTACCCATCAAAATTGGTAGTCCCTTTCGCTCTCGACATTTTCCTGTGTTGATGTAATCTGTCGGTTTAAAAAAGTGCACTTTTAATACCTCAAATAAGTTTAAAGAAATCATATTTTGTCAACTGGGGGACTGGTCAACTCCCGCGATTAGACCACACATACTGCCTTTAGTTTTGTCTTCATTTCGTTGTTTTAGTTTTTGTCCTACCCTTACATTAAAGTTTATGATGGTTTCATGCGAAACAAATCAGTCCCCCAATCCTCTTTTAACCCCTACCTAGAAAAATGTGTCTCCTATTCAGGTGTCCTCAAGACACTATTTAGTTTTTCAACATATTAAAAACAGATTTTCCTCTTATAACCATAATAAGAGTTCGCACAAGAACCTTTGTCAATGCCAATGGCACCCTCTGTGTTTTTCTCGGTAATTTCCTCCTCTCTATACACCAGTGTTGTCTCTGACGTCACGGTATACATACCAAGATCCTTAATCTCTTGGTTATCTAAATGATTAGCTCCTTGATTGACGTCACGGTATACAAACCAAGCTCCTTAATCTCCTGGTTATCCAATTGATTAGCTCCTTGATTGACGTCACGGTATACAAACCAAGCTCCTTAATCTCCTGGTTATCCAAATTATTAGCTCCTTGATTGAAGTCATGGTATACAAACCAAGCTCCTTAATCTCCTGGTTATCTAAATTATTAGCTCCTTGATTGAAGTCATGGTATACAAACCAAGCTCCTTAATCTCCTGGTTATCCAAATGATTAGCTCCTTGATTGACGTCACGGTATACAAACCAAGCTCCTTAATCTCCTGGTTATCCAAATGATTAGCTCCTTGATTGACGTCACGGTATACAAACCAAGCTCCTTAATCTTCTGGTTATCCAAATGATTAGCTCCTTGATTGACGTCATTTCCTTGACCTTGTATTTGTAATCCCCACTTTCCCTTTTCACATCTTCCATTTCCTTTTACGACTATACTATTTCCGTTTTGAAGCTTTTCTGGAGGATAAATACCCTTTTTAGTCAATATTTCCCAAACTCTTTCCAGTTGTTTATCCTTTTTGGGGTTATGACCTAACCAACGTAACCTTTCCAGAGCTTAATCAAAACAATATTTTAACAATATAATAGCTCATTTGCCCTTTTTTAATGATTAAATAATATTTGAGTACATTATTATATATACAGGTAGTGTTTAAGTCTACTATAAAGTGAGTATAAAGGTGGGGTTCGGGGGTACGAACCCACACTGGAATTTTAAAGGGACTATATATACGTATAAAAACTTCTAATGGCTAATGGACTCCCACAGAAAAATTAGCTTTCTACGCTTTCGCCTGGACTTTGGAATTTGCTCTTGTGCTCCCCTTCAGGGTGCATCAGAGCATGCTATTGTTTGCTTGCTTGCGGTATTTATCTAACCATCCCCAAATGCCATATTGTTTTAGCACCCCGTCTTAATACCCGTTCGGGTTATACGCATAAGTACTAGTTACACTAATGGTTTAGGGATTATGAAGGCTTAATTGAGAGGAAGTGCACCCGCATTTGAGGGGAAGGAAAGTGGAAAATAATTTAGGAAACGTAACCTTTAGTGCATCCGACTGGGATCGAACACCGATTCCCCCGTCTTCGGCAATCTAGACTAACACGAAAGTAGTGGAGGAAACCCACTATGAGCAGCCAGCATGGCACGTAGCTAGTCCACTATGAGCAGCCAGCACGGCACGTAGCTAGTCCACAGCCAGCACGGTACGTAGCTAGTCCACTACGAGCAGCCAGCACGGTACGTAGCTAGCTCACTATGAGCAGCCAGCACGGCACGTAGCTACCTTCACTATGAGCAGCGAGCACGGCACGTAGCTAGCTCACTATGAGCAGCCAGCCCGGAACGTAGCTAGTTCACTAAGAGCAGCCAGCACGGCACGTAGCTAGTTCACTATGCATAAAACCAAATTGTTTGTCGAAACTCTTTGCAAGTCCCAGCTGCTACGGAGAGCTCATCCGTGGAGGGGTTAATGGTGAACTGTAAGAATATTACATGTCGAGTCATCAACATTTTCTGATATTTGTTGCCATGCGTTATTCTTCTTCTTGTTGTCGAGGTAATTGGGATCAGAGAATCACTGGCCGCTAGAGGCCAACGGAATATATTCCCCGGGAATAATTCCGGACGTGCCGTTGCGTTGTCCGTTGCCGTGCTAGCTGTTGCTGGCTGCTCCTAACGGGTGTCCCTTGGACCACGTGGCCACCCAAGCGGGTCCTAAATGCCATTGATATTAATAAAGGATTGTTCTTTTTTTTTCTATTTAATCATTAGAAAACTATTTATTTGGGGTTAAATCTCCTATAATTTTGATTTATAATATTGGCTTCCATGAGATATTTGGCTGATAATAAACATGCAATCAATTATTATTTTAAAAAAATAAGCATATTTCAGACAAGATTATTTATATTTATAGCTCAAAAGTTGGATAGTAATATAATATGACCGCTATAATACGTGTTAATTTCCTACAAAACCGTTTCGGTGACAGCATGGTCTAAGGCGTCACTCTTGCAATAGACTAAATTATCGATGACAGAGAGGTTGGGGTTCGAATCCCAGTCGGATGTTCTGAGGGGCTTTTTCATTCTCCCTCCATACAAATTTGCGTACACGTCCTCTAAATTCAACCATCCTCATACCTAATTCATTAACGTAATTAGTACACATGCGTATAACCTGAACAGGTAGTAAGACGTGGTTTGTAAAAAAATCTCCTAAGGTGCAACAAATATTATATTCAACGAGCTGTATAAAGCATATATTGTATAATCTTGTGATTACATATGTTTATTTTTACATTAGATAGGATAGTATATGCCAGGATTTAGTTGACTATCTTCTGTAATGAGCTCGTTCAATAATTTTCCGATTCACCACACATTAAATAAAATAATGGTACTTGGTAGCTTGTTCCTCACCACACCTTTTTTTCTCTAACCTGAATTCAAGTATTTGTCGAGCTATCAGGGCGACCCCCTCTAGTGCTACTATAACTCACCCTCTTCTCGTTGAATAAACCTCTCGGACACCTTTTGATCGATTCAATATAATCTCTGTCTCCAACACTACTGATAAGTGTCTTCAAAATATTTTAGAATTAATATTTTTACTTTAAGATTATCAACAATGGATCGGTGCAGTGATATCTGCAGACAATCGCAATAAATATTTAAAAAAAACTTTTTATCGCGAGAAGTTATGTATAAATGAGGAGGCCTCGCTCGACTTTATAGTTATAGGTTTCTTCACATAACAATGACCTCAACAATGTTGACACGTCATCATGCGAAGAAAATCAAATTATAGGTTTGTACTGGTGAATTATTTGATTCCACGTCTTAAAAAAATACAATGGTCTTTGTCGTTTCCTGGAACTATTTCTATATTCTGTCTATGCTTATGCTCCGTTTTTCCCTTAACCTACAACCACCCTTTGTCAAGTCAATAATAAAGAGGGTAAATAAAACTAAGAAACTTCTTATCTCAAGGTAAAGAGGAAAGCACGCTGCTAGTTCTCAAGTATATTAAAATTTTGTGTTGTGAGTCTATCAATAAATTGACGTAGAGAACGGATAAATCTAGAGCACTTTTTTTTTAATCAAACCTAGTCTTATATATCTGTAAATATGGTTAAAAATTCGTTGAAAATGAGCTAATGTTACATTTTCCCATACACTTGTTTCTATTAATAGAACTCAGAATTTAGGGCTGTTAGGGGCTTATTCAGGCGTGAACCATATTTTGAAATAACACTTCTAAGAATTAAATATAGCGTTAGAACTGACGTCTGCGCGGTAATTTTTCGCTTTCCGATGCGGCCCCTGGCCGATGAGCCTCTGTTTCATCTGAGTAGAGTAGCAAGGTCGTTATGGTGAGCTACTGAACACCCTGATCAAGATTTCAGAGCTGTAAAAACGGACGATAAGGTCTGAACCGCGTGTCATTGCCAGCGTGTCGTGAGGGATGATGGATGAGGTCTTCACGCGAGAGAGGGTGTAAGATATTGGCGGAGATACAACGCAACTGTCACCAGTCTGTCTCCTTTGATGAGTCTTCATTTGATACGAACTAAGGGGGGACAGCAGGTCGATATTTGCACAAGTTTTTATACCAAATATTATTTTGGCCAAAATACATAACATATTGATGAACAATAGATACACTTTAGTTTAATTTTTTTACGCATGGTAAAGTCAAAAATTATTGAATATCCGTCGTGAATATTGTGAAATTTGATGAAAATATTTTTCTATTAATTTAAAATTGTTTCTTATCAAATTCCATTATGTCCATAACAGATATTCAAGAACTTTTGATATTACAATGCGTAAAAAATTAAACTAAGCGTTTCTATTCGATCATTGTTTGGTTTACTTTGTCACATCCTCCCTCCCCTCAATCTATAAAAATAGCAAACGTACTGTGCTCAACTCGCGTTTTCCTCCACCCCACCTCAGGGGAACATAGAAACCAGGCCCTAATTAATTATCAAAATATTATTATAATGACAAGCCTGTGCTCATCCATTCTGATACCCACAAGCAGAACTTTCAAACCTGCTACACCACCAAAATATTAAGTGCATTTCCCAAACAGTGTAACAGTTCTCAATTTAGACAGTGGGAACTGGCCCACCAATGGATTACCAAATCAAGACTACCATCAGGTCCTAAGAGATGATAGTTTCTTTTTCCTAAAATATTAACATTTTTTATTATATATATATTTTATTACTAATAACGTTTTCCAATTATATATTAAAGATATACATATTAAACTTATATTATTTATATGGTATAACCACAGCCAGCAGCTTTGATATATTTATTTTTACTCCTACAGCAGTTGGCACAATGTTTTTATGACAGTTTGTTTTCAATTAAAAATGGAGTATTTTAATGTTTAGTTTGATAAAGGAAACAATGCCGAAATATTACTCAATTAGTGTTTAAATGTGTTTTTAACTATTCTTACTATGGAAGAAAAAAAAGAAAGAAAGAAGATTCTTCCCACATTTTTACTCTTTCCCTAATTGGGCTTTCTTAAAATTAAATTTACACTTAGACATATTAGTATTTTTAATTTTTTAATTTATTTTAAAATTTCCACTACTATAAAATTATAATTATTGTTAGGTAATTTACAAGATCTTTTAATTGTTACAGAGGCAGACCACATTACTTGGCGTATGAATACATTAAGTCAGAAATTGTTCTTCCTAAAATAATCTCTCTTTGGTTAAACATGCTCTATTTCCATTTCATATTTTTGGTGTTTAGCGTATTTAGTGTACTGTAGTGTGATACCGGGTGAGTTTAGCTATGTAATTGGTGAGGCCGAAAATAGTTTATGATGATGATACTTTCTTTAGACACCACGTCTTACTACCCGGCTGGGATTTCCATGTATTTACACTAATTATTACAACATGTGAGAACAATAAATTATTAGAGTATTACCCGATTGGGCTCTGCTTAAAAAACAAACAAAAAACTATTGTATTATTCTGGAAGTGAAGACCTTTTAGAAAATACTAATTTATTTTTCGTGGTCAACATTTATAGCATTTTACTATATTATTAGTTGTTACTGTTCTCTTCTAAGTATTGATAATGTCGATTAAATTTTACAGCTACAAATAACATGAACTGAAGTATGAATACATAAAGCTTGTTTATTTGTTTAAGTAACTTTTATAACTGTCGAAAAAATGTAGTTCCTATCTAAATAAAACTGTAGGGACTATACATAATATATTATTCCAAACAGTGAGAAAAACATTTTATTATATTATATTAATGAATAATACGCAACAAACTGTTTGGCCAAAATACATAAAATATTGTTTCATTATAAATATAGAGTTTGATTGCTTAACATGTTGACATCAAAAATTGTTGATTATCTGTCATGAGCATAACAACATTAGATGATAAACTTTTTAAATGAAAAGAAAGAGTTGCCATTAAATTCCAGGACATTCTTGACAGATATTCAACAACTGTTGATATCACCATGTGAAGGAAATTAAACTATATGTTCTTACTAAATCATTATTTGATTTATTTTGTCTCTCCCCTTCCCCCCCAAAAAGAAAAAAAAAGTAAAAATACTTACCTTTTCCCGCTTCCTCTACACCCCCACCTTGTTGTGTCTATTTAAAATGATTCTTCCAACACAAAGATGGCGTCATACATAAAAGTACTCCTGCATTTCTCGTTTAATCAACCCGACAGAGCGCTATTTATCTGTATAAAACGTGTTCCTTATTTAATTTTCAAGTAGGTCCTAATTGGTTTCTCTTAGCTCACTCACGTTTCATCCTATTTATATACTAAATACTGTTTAAAACTTCTTCTACACTTTACTCTCTTTCTTCCCACACTTATTCTTATTTGGTGCTTTTCTGTTCCTTTTCGTATTTTTCTTCCCTCCTCTTCTCTGTTTGAGGAAGTGTTTGTGTCACACACCCCTACGTTTCAAATTGCTGTTTTACATAAACCATTAACTTTCCGAAATTGAGAAGCTTCTTTTTGTTCAGAATACAAAACATTGTTATTTACATCCGTAAATGAGAACCAAACGGTAAGATTGAATTAAAGCGTATTTTTTCTTCTTCTTAAAATAATTACGCAGTTTTATATTGAACATAAATGATTTTCTCTGTTCTCATTAACAGGTGGATGCGAATTCTTTTAAGGTAATCAAATCTCAGAATTTGTTTCCATTAAAAACACGGAAGCTCAATGAGTTCAACTAAAGAATGATACACGTGTCTCCTAAACTTCTGAACAAATGAATACAAATTTATAATCTGATATATAAGAAATAATATTAGTCACACTACAGTTTTATATTTAATTAATTCCATTTATAATTTCTTAAAGTTGATATTTGACCTTTTTACAAGAAATTATAAAATTTTGGTGTAATTTGTTTTGTGATATCTTATAATTTTTTTCTTTTAGATTTAATATAGTTGGAATTGTTTTCTCCTTGGTTGTAGATTGTGGTGGGGCCTCCTGAGCTGAAAACATTTATTTAATATACATTGGGCTGTTTTTGCTCAACTTTGAGACCCGTATCGGTGGGCGCGTGGATTAGGACGTCAAAATCGTCTAGTCTGATTTGGCGGTGGTGGTTAGATCATGGTTCGAATTCTGGCTTTGCATACCAAGGTTTTTTCCCTAAATTATTTTTACCCTCCCTCCACGAAAATGTGCATACGTTTTCTCTCAACTTACACTACTGATCTTTTACCACATTAATGTAAATATGCTGGTAGCCCGGAGTGGTGGTAAGACGTGGCGCAGTTAAAATAATAGTTAAAAAATATTCTTGATCCAAAAAGATGGAAAAGTCAACAAAGAATAAACCAAATATCGTTGTTTTCTTTTACAAAAAACCTTTGTTCTTTCCACATTTTTTAATGCCTTGTACCAGACTATGCATAAATATTATAAATACTGTCATATGTTAGTTTATCAGTACACTTATTATAAAACGCTTATTCAATGAGCCTTTTTTAAAACACAATCGACCATTAAGTTACAGTTTGAAATTAAGACATTTAAATGTATGTCACGTGATTATTTTACGAGCACTTAACGTTTTTAGCTTTCAATAAAGAACTCTGACTCGTTCTTAAACTCATGCTGAACTTTAATAAGCTTGCGTTCAACTGATCAATATATCCGCTTCGGTGGTCGAATGGCTTAAGGCGTCACCTCGCAAAATACTGGGACTGCCGAGGACGGGGAGATCGAGCTTCGAATATTGGTCGGGTGAACTGGAGGAGGCTTTTCCTAAATGTTTTCCCCTCTTCCTCCACGCAAATGCGGGTTCACTTCCTCTAAATTCAACTTTCCAAATTACTAAACCATTAGCATAATTAGTTCTTGAGCGTATAACCCGAATGGATAGTAAGACGTGGTGCTAAAAAAACCTTATCAATATAAACAAAAACAACTTTTTTTTTTAAAAAAAGGGACTTGTCTTTTTAAAGAAATAAATCTAAAAATGACACATGTCGGTGGATTTCGCGGGAGAGTGGATGGCAAACATGTTATTTAATCTTTGATCATAAAATACCGTTTGACAAACGACCTGGAAATCTACTAAGCCTAGGTTTTTATCTCCCCGATATTTAAGGTTCAGGGGAGAGGGAACACGAGTTAAGGTCCCTATTTTTATAATTTTTATAACTAAAAAACTTTTGAACACAATAAATCAAACATCTCTTCAGTAGACACGTTTAGTTAAATTCATACATGTAGTAATATCAACAGCTCTTGAATATTTGGAATATTTGGGCATCAAGGAATCTGACCATGACTTTTTGTATTAATTAATTAAACATATTTTTGTTACAATTCCGCGTTACTCACGACATATAATATTCAAGAACTGTTAATATTAACAAGTGTGGGAAATTAAACTTAACGTGTATACTAGAGTGATATTGTATTTATTTTAGTTTAAAAAGTTTTTTGCCATCAAAACTAAAAAAAATCCCTCTTAAAACATAACATGACTCACATACCAAATACACCAATAATAACTCTTAAAAGCAACCATATAACCTGAAAATGTTTTGAGCTTCTACTAGAATGTATCATATGATAAATATTAAATGTAGACAGAACACGGGCTCAAATGAGGGACCCTCAAATCTTTTTCCAACTTTATCATCTGCTGAGATTTGAGGACGGACAACTGAATCGAAACTTTACAAGAGTCAAAGTTTGTGTAGATCCTTGCTCCTCTAAGCCACAACGATATAATGGTTGTAACGCGTATTTGAATGTGTGAGATTGAGTGTGACATATTCACATCACATTTGTTTACTTTGTCACGGATAGTTTACTGGCTTAAGGTGGATTAGATAGGATTGAAACAGTGACGTGTCGTGTCATATTTACAGGATATGCAGAATTTGTTTAAACTGTAGAGCCTACCTGTGATAGGTTTTCATCACTCAGTAGAACACACATTGGTCATAATATATTAAAATTCCCACGTAAGGTATGTTTAGCAGAGATTGGATATGATTGGTCAAATGGGGACAGAATGGGAGGGGACATATTACTCAGTAGAATACTCATTGATCATAATATATTAACATTCCCAGGTGAGGTATGTATAACAGAGTCTATGTATGATTGGTCAAATGAGGACAGAGTGGTTCAGACAATATCACTCAGTAGGACACTCATTGGTCAAGTATCAACACTCTCATGACTTGTGGGGTATGTAAAGCCGAGTATATGTATGATTGGTCAAATTGTCACAAAATGTGGGAGAACATATCGCTCAGTAGAACAATTATTTATCAGATATCAACATTCCCGCGTGAGGTATATAGAGCAGTGTCTGTGTATGATTGGTCAAATGGTCACAGAGTGGGAGAGAACATACCAACCACTCAGTAGAACCCTCATTGGTCAGGTATCAACATTCTCATGACTTGTGAGGTATGTAGATTAGAGTCTATGTATGGTTGGTCAAATGGTCACAGAGTGGGAAAGAACATATCATTCAGTAGAAAAGTTATTGGGCAGGTATCAACACTCCCATGGGAGGTATGTAGAACTGAGTACAGTATATATATTATTGGTCAAATGGGAAAAGAGTGGTGAATAACACTATCACAGGTACAGTATTAACCATCTCTGCTTACCCCTGCAACACTCCACGACACGCCACTGGGTTAAATAGATTGTAACAAGTCCACAGTCATCTTCACTAGTGTGTGTGTGTTAGTAATATTTCACACCCAGTGATATATTTTAACACTTGTTTACAGTGTCAGTTTCCTGGCCGGCTCGTAGCAATGTCCGTCGTCCTCACACACTCATCATCAGATTCTCTTTTGTGAGTTTTACAGGACGTAGGCTGCGTGTAGGTTTGTTGTTGGGGACACAACTCACATATCACTGGATGTCGCCAACAGACATACTCCACCCACACACGAGGAGGATCGCTAGGTCAATATTGATGAGTGGCGCGTTGCTGGCCTACCCTATGGTCGGTTTATTTCTTAGAGGTCAGTGGTCTCCACACGCATGAAGAGGTATAACATGGCCATAATACTTCTACATGGTTACACCTTCTGCACAGGAAACAACTGAGCACCTCTTTAGATAACACCACTTCCATGGAGGCAACAACGTAGCAACTCTCCGGAAAACACCGCTCTGTAGAGGCAACTTCTTAGCAACTCTTGAGAAAACACCGCTCTGTAGAGGCAACTTCTTAACAACTCTTTAGAAAACATTGTTCTCTAGAGGCAACATCTTAGCATCTCTTTAGAAAACACCGCTCCACAGAGGCAACAATTTGGTCAATAATGAGACTTCATTATTATCTAATTAATTTAATTATATTGACAATTATTAACCGCTCCAAATTGTCACTATTAATAAAATATATATAATATATAGGTATAACTACTAAATATGCGTGACATTAATATAGTTTCAACCAGGGGCGGATCCAGATCATTTTCATAGGGGGGTCATAGTTATAAATAACATAGTTACTTGCAATGTTAAAATTATCTTTAAAGCTATTTAATAATTTCTCATTCATGTGTGATCTTATGTATGTTTTAAGCCGTTGTCATCCTCTCCAAATTTTAAAATCAGATATTTTTTATTAATTATTTGAAGTGGCCCTCCTTCAACAATTTTTTGAAAAATATTTTACTCTAAAAGCTATGAGTAGTCTTCGCCTTGATTAAAATATAGATTCCTTTATAAGCCATTTAAAGTGTTCCATACCTATAATTTTTTTTTAAATTTGTATGCCCCTCAAAGCGATTTAGAGTGATCCTCACCTTAATTTATTACGATAGTTAGTTACCTCTAGAAGATAGTCTTTGAAGGGGTCTTCCACCGACAAAATTCTGAAAATTGAATTATTTTATAAACTAGGCTATATAGGGTTATCCTCGCCTGAAAATTCTTCAAAATGACATGCATCTAGAAGATATTTGGAGTTGCCCTCCCTTAGACATTTTCGAAATTTGGATGACCTTAGAGCTTTCCCGCTCTGACTTTTTCTGCCTGTTAGATGCCTCTAGTCTAATAGTTATTGGACGCTATTTAGAGCTTCCCGCTCTGACTTTTTCTGCCTGTTAGATGCCTCTAGTCTAATAGTTATTGGACGCTATTTAGAGCTTTCCCGCTCTGACTTTTTCTGCCTGTTAGATGCCTCTAGTCTAATAGTTATTGGACGCTATTTAGAGCTTTCCCGCTCTGACTTTTTCTGCCTGTTAGATGCCTCTAGTCTAATAGTTATTGGAAGCTATTTAGAGCTTTCCCGCCCTGACTTTTTCTGCCTGTTAGATGCCTCTAGTCTAATAGTTATTGGAAGCTATTTAGAGCTTTCCTCCCCTGACTTTTTCTGCCTGTTAGATGCCTCTAGTCTAATAGTTATTGGAAGCTATTTAGAGCTTTCCTCCCCTGACTTTTTCTGCCTGTTAGATGCCTCTAGTCTAATAGTTATTGGAAGCTATTTAGAGCTTTCCTCCCCTGACTTTTTCTGCCTGTTAGATGCCTCTAGTCTAATAGTTATTGGAAGCTATTTAGAGCTTTCCTCCCCTGACTTTTTCTGCCTGTTAGATGCCTCTAGTCTAATAGTTATTGGAAGCTATTTAGAGCTTTCCTCCCCTGACTTTTTCTGCCTGTTAGATGCCTCTAGTCTAATAGTTATTGGAAGCTATTTAGAGCTTTCCTCCCCTGACTTTTTCTGCCTGTTAGATGCCTCTAGTCTAATAGTTATTGGAAGCTATTTAGAGCTTTCCTCCCCTGACTTTTTCTGCCTGTTAGATGCCTCTAGTCTAATAGTTATTGGAAGCTATTTAGAGCTTTCCTCCCCTGACTTTTTCTGCCTGTTAGATGCCTCTAGTCTAATAGTTATTGGAAGCTATTTAGAGCTTTCCTCCCCTGACTTTTTCTGCCTGTTAGATGCCTCTAGTCTAATAGTTATTGGAAGCTATTTAGAGCTTTCCTCCCCTGACTTTTTCTGCCTGTTAGATGCCTCTAGTCTAGTGGTTATTTGAAGCGGTCCTCTCCGGCAAATTTTTGGCAATATAATTAATCTAGAAGTCATTTGAAGTTCGATATAAGGCCGGCCACCTTTCAGCTTCATATTCAATAATATCAGAGGATTTGAAATATATATAGGGGAGGGGGATTTATTCCATGGAGGGGTAAATTATTTCCAGGGGGCAGAGTCCCCCACAGTTCCACCACTCCTGCTATCCACACACATTCTATATTCTGTATTCGTGGATGAACTGCTTTCAGACGATTATTAGTCTTCTTTGACGTGTGGTAGTCTACCGTTTCTATACGGAACAATGTTTGTTACTCGCTAAGCACGACAAATATTAGTACATGAAACCCAATTTTTTTTCCACACTTGCGTGAATCATATTGAACATTGATTAATTTTGGATGAATGACGCACGTGTGGACCCGGCCTAAGAGGTGTCTGCGCGTAAAAAAGATTAAAACAAATGTATAATTTATCTGTGTTGTATTCTATTTTTAAAATTTGAACTATCATTTTTTTAATATTAATTTTCTAACTTTCACAGGGGGTCAACTGACCCTTTGACCCCCACCTATAAATACGCGCCTGGTTTCAACCCACTTCGGTGGCCACATGGCCTAAGGTTCTACTCTTGCAGTAGACTAGACTGCCCATGATGGGAGGATCGAAGTTCGAATCTCGGTTGAGTATACCTAAAGTGGTTTTTACAAAATTGTTTCCCACTCTCCTTTCGCGCAAATGTGGGTACACTTCCTATTAATATAACCTTCCTAATCCTTAAAACTATAAGTCACGTAACGCTTTTTTCCTACCTTTCTAGCCCCCCTCCCCGCATGTAACACCATGTAGACATTAAAGCTCCCCCTTAGCCCCATCAAAGCGTTACGTGGTTTATGGACGATCCCTTAAATTGAGGTTAATTTACTTAAGAAAAAAAAGATAAAACTGATTTTCATAAAATTCGATTTAATTATTCTGATTAAATTTTGTATCCATTACAAACATGATGTAAATTATCGTTTTCCCATAAAAATAAATTGAGGGAACTTTACATGAGCATAACTGTTCAATTTTGATTATATCTCCGTAACTATTTGGGATATGAAATAACTTATCATTGTTAAGTTTGTAGTACTATTAAAGATATAAATATTTATTTGAAATATATTTTTACAAAATCCATTATTTCTTATATTTAAGCAAATATCTATAGGTTTTTATTCATGCCTTTGAAATGTGAGGTTGACTGTGATGCTCTTTTGTGGACAGAGAAAGGTGCCCTTTTCTCAATGTTTTTGTAATAGTGTATCATTTATGTTATTTTGTGGAGTGTTTCTGCAACAATGTATATTATTTAGTTTCACACATCTCACGAGTTTTTAGTAAATGTCTCTATTTTAGGATAAAAGAGAAAGTATGAGCGGTGCATTGTATCATTTATTTTCCTTTGTTTTTGTTCGGTATTTTGGCAACCTATTATTATTATTATAATTTGTGTCACGCAGGAATTGTGGTTTATTTATATTATACAGCAGCGGTTATCAAACCGTGGTACGCAAGCAGACTTGACGATTCTAATATTTTCCCTTCAATTTGAGGAACTTACTTGTGTATAGCAGCACTAATGGCTCGTCTAAGACCTACACACCCGCTAGTCAGACTCGCAACTATGCAATCGCAAGCATACTCGTAATTACGCTTCCACTTAATAATAAATAGCCTGTATAAAATGAAAAGCCATAAGACGTAATCGCAACCAATAGGAAATAAAACAAATTAACCACTGAATAAAATAATAAATATATCAGACAACCAATCATAGATGACTCTGCGTTAAAATAATGATCCCGAATAACCACCTAACCACAGATAGTCCTTATATAATGGTTGTTTTTGTAATAAAAAAAGAGGATATAAAATAAATTTCGTAATAAACTGAATCTTGGCCCAAATTTGCGCTTAAAATTAAGTACAGCTCAACCCGACATCTCTTAGCTGGTTTCAAGCTTCTACCATCATCCTTATCACTGAATTTTTAGACTTTAAGAATATTGTAACTTTTTTTATAAATAAATGACAGATCCTTTCAAAAAAGTTGCAATTTTTTTACTGCTTTATCATTCCGATACATAGCTTTATTCTAATGAAATTTTTAATAGTTCAATGGTACACGATTGATCCGTAATACATATGAGTAGTACGCGATTTTTTATTTTCTTTAGAACCACTGTTATGTAGAATACAATCGGGGAAGAAATTTTAAGTCTCGCTTAGGGTGTACAGTAGCCCCATGGCTTCTTTGGTGCTGACTGACAGCTTTGAAAAGTTAATAGACCAAATTATGTATCCCTACGCCGAACCATATGATCTGCAAAAACACGTGTTTAACGGCTGTCACTACTGACAGTCAAGATTTATGTATACACCTAAATTTTGACTGTCAGAAGTCAGCTGTGAGCTGTCAGTCAGCACCAAAGAAGTCGTGGGCTTACTGTATGAAACCTTTGAGTCGACCCTGGGTTGGCTGGCTACATTACCTCTGAATTCAACCTCTCTCATCCCTAAAACATTAGCGGAATTAGTAGTCTATATGTGTCTATAGTCCGAACGGGCAGTAAGACGCGGCGATCAGTGAAATTTCGATATAGGTTTAGTACAGTAGCCCCATGGGTTCTTTGGTGCTGACTGACAGCTCATAGCTGACAGCTAAGAGCTTTGAAACGTTACCAGATCAAATTATGTATCCCTACGCCTAGCCATATGATCTGCAAAAACATGTATTTAGCAGCTGTCACTTCTGATGGTCAAAATTGAGGTATTATACCTAAATGTTGGCATGTCAGTTGTCAGCTGTGAGCTGTCAGTCAGCACCAAAGAAGCCATGGGGCTACTGTAGTAGCATTCTGGTAGGAAGAAGTCTCAGAAAATGAAAAAAAAAATTTTTTTTTTGCAGTCAGCATTGATAAGTATGATTAATTTGTAAAAATTATTTAGTAACGTTTATAGCTGTCAATAAATTGGACTGTATTTTAAAACTTGTATTTCATCAAGTAGGCCTATATTGAACGAGATATATAATAAAATTGTGAACTTTATTATTTTTGTAAGATTTGTGTGGTGACTGTACAGGGACGTGATGGCACTCGTGTTCCAGTTTGCGTTTCCAATTAAATTGGAATTTGAATATTCGATTTCATTCGAGAAGTATCTAATCCTTTTTAATCCCAAGTATAACAAGAAAGATGTTTTTAAACTATAGCAGTTCTTTCATGTTTAATACATTTTTATTTTTACCACCGCGTCTCATTCACAATTTACCCGTTCGGGTTATAAACACTATATATGAAATAAAACCTATTACAATAAATTATAGTTAAAACAAATTCGTTTATAAATTTACATTCAGTCAGAAAACAAAACAAAAACATTTGATTCAACAATTTTTTCGGGGGTCAATGTCATCCATAAAATATAGCGTGGCCTATAACAATTTTATGTTAAATTCAAAGATTCCACAAATAACAACTCAAAATCATTTTTTCCCACTATGTCTTAGTATCCAATCGGGTTGGATGTAAATTAATTACGCTAATTAAATAGGAATTATCAAGGTAAAATTTTAGAGGAACTGTACAGGCATTTGCGTGGAGAGAGAGTAAGGAAACAATTTATGAAAATTAATAAAAACACACAAGCCTTGAATCATAATTACGGCACTGTCTGTATGGATAGACCACATTTCAATAAATTAGTTGATAAATGACACCTAGATAGGGTAATCGAACCTGAGACCTCAGTCTATGACAGACGTGTGTAATCGTCAGCTAAATACAGTTAGGAAAAATATACCCACAGTACACACACCCGACTGGGATTCAAACCCGATCTCCCCGTCAACGGCATTCCGGTCCAATACGAGAGTGACGCGTTAAACCATGAGACCACCGATAAACTTAATAAACTTTGTCTCCGCTTATAAACCTCTTCATTCTCTCTCATACATCCCAAGCGATATCTATCAAATTTAATTCCAATTTACTGACAGGATGTCTGTTATCTGTAGGTCGCTAATACTCGTTCAAATCTCCGCAGCAAGGAGATAACAGGGAAAAGAGCTTGCAGCTGGATCTCAAATACGGCCAACAGATACTCGCGGTGTTGCCACCTCTATTTATCGAAATCCCGTCAGATGCGATCAAAATGATCCAGTTTACAATAAATTTGAATTAAATAAAGCGAATATTAAAAAAAATCTAAAATGTTTAAGGAGCGTGGGTATATATATATAAGCTCCGCGTCTTACTAACCGTTTGGGTTATACGCAGATGTACTAATTACTCTAGTGTGTTAGGGATGGGGAAGGTTGAATCAGAGAAAGTGTACCCCCATTCATGTGGATGGAGAGTGGAAAACCATCAAGGTAAAACCACCCTCAGTATACCCGACTGGGATTCGAACCCCGATCTCCCCTTCATCGGCGGTCCAGTCTATTGCGAGAGTGATGCGTTAGACTTTTCGACCATCGAAGCGGGTTTTATTATAAGAAAGAATTTCAAATTATTTACGAAGTTATAGGTAATATTTTAATTGAAACAATGTTACGTTGTGACACAATATTACAAGATTACTACAGTAGCTCCATGGCTTCTTTGGTGTTGACTGACAGCTCACAGCTGACAGCTTTGAAAAGTTACCACATCAAATTACGTATCCATACGCCGAACCAGATGATCTGCAAAAACATGTGTTTAGCAGCTGTCACTTCTGATAGTCAAAATTTAGGTATATACCTAAATGTTGACTGTCAGAAGTCAGCCGTGAGCTGTCAGTCAGCACCAAAGAAGTCATGGGGCTACTGTAACTTAAATTATTTGTAGACAAAGATTAAAGTTAAATTTGAAAGATACAAATAATTTAATTATAATCATTTCATAATTGTATCAAGTAATATTGTTTCACTTACAATATTATAGCATCCAACTTCATGCAAAATAAATACTTTATTTTGTAAAATAAATTTAAAATCAGTAAATGATAAGTTGTATAAAATGTATTTAGATTATACATAATATAACATTTTCACTAAATATCACAGCTCACTGTGGGTAGCGAATTAACGACCGGGGGCTTGGTGTTGTGTTTGTTCTAGGTTTAGGTTAGTTAATAAGAATGCTGATCTAATCAGTCGGTTTGTAATTTTAATGCTTAAAAAAACTACAACTTAGTGTGTAACAAAATAATTGAAATAAGTTATTTCATTAATAAATCAAGCTAGATTTTCTAATGTCTCATTTTTTTAATAACATAGGAGCTAGGGCCTCTTAGTAAATACCATACAATTTCAGGTTACCATAAATTATAGTCAATACATGCTCAAATTATCTAAGATTAAGATTGAGATTAATTTAGATTTATTAGATTATTATTAGATTTGTCCTATTGCTGGGGTCTTTAGAAGAACTCAACACAAACTTACAACTAACACTAAAATCATAACTTATAACTCACTATTTCACTCACATTTATCATATGTGAACATAATTTGGTGATCAACATAAAAAAAAACATTGTAGAGAGTACAAGTAATACAAAATAGAGCTATAAGAAATATTTTTAACTCTGATAATTTTGCCAATACACGTGTAGTAAACATCTATAAAAAATACAAAATATCTCTTGAAAAAATTATTTCCTTAAATATGGTAATTTTGTGTATAAACAAACTACTTTCAAACATAAAATTTGAGATTTTATCTAAAAGATGTAACTATTAGATTAGTGCAACAATTATTAAAATATGTCACTCATCTGTAAAAACTACTAAATTTTGTATAACTTCATTCAAAAACAGAGCTTTGAAATAATATAATACCCTTTCATCAACAATTAGAGAGTGTAAATCTTTGAATAGATTTGTTGGTGCAATTAAAAAACAACTCTTGTGTTAAAGCAGATTTCTATAAATGCAACAAATGTTGAGTGCTCTCTAAGTATTTTAGTATGACTTTTTGGTTATCCTTTTCTTTTTTTCCTTTTCATATATTTTTTATCTTTAAAGTCCCATATTTGAATTGTGTTTACTACGGTAAAACATTAAGTATTTAATAAAAAGGCTAAGGCCTATCGCTTGATTATTTTCCCTATATTTAAAAAAAGTATTTTTCATGTCCTTAAATAGTTTGAAATAATTACACAACAATAGTTTAGACCTACAATAATATTGTGTATGTAGGACTATACAAGTAAGAAGTATAATATTCTTTTTTATTTCACTATCAAATCCTTTGAAAAATAATATCACTTAATTAACTAACTATAATATCCTTTATGTAACATAATTAGAAGGCTAATCACTTTGCCTTTCTCTTTCATTTTCTCTATAAAATGTGTACTTTATAGCCTTGACTTATGCAATAATCACAACATAATATTATTCACTTTATATAATTTAATTTGCTTGAATATTTTTCTTTTTTACATTAACTGCCATGTATAATTTTTTATGTCTCGTTATAAAGTTTTTGCTATGTATTTATCTTCTAAAAAATTTACTTTGGAAAAATTAATTGTATTTATATAACTAACTAGATTTTATGTGCACTATAAGCATCCGCTACACTGTATCAAAATAGTCCCCGAAGTTGGCCTAAGCTGTCGGGGATTTAAAATATATTAAAAAAAACTTTTTCTTCTCTTCAAATTATAAAGATAAATAATAATTTTAGAACACACTTGAAATTAACGGCATAGCCACTAATACAAACATAAATTGCCATTTACCTTTTACTTACATCCATTACTGTTTCAAGCCTGTGGCCTGGGCCAGTTTTTTATTCAAGGAATATATTTTTCCACTGCCGGCTGGCTAGGCCTGTCGTAGTGACATTTACCTACCTTACTTTAAAAATATACAAACTAATTAAAAAAAACTCAAACTTTTTTCCCCCCAGGAAAAAGCAGGAGTAACATTAAAAAAAACTATGAATCTTTATAGCCCCTGACTCCCTGGAAAAAAAAATCTTTATTGAGTGTGAATAAAGCTAAGTTGGCAACATTGGGTACTGTCACTTTAATTTAATGTGTGAAAACGCTCCCGCTAGCAGTTTTGTCGTGTTTGTAGGGGCTTTTAGGGGGCACTAAAAAGATTGGCTTAGTAAGCTTAAGTCCAATTTTCATCTAGCAGCTAGAACAGTTTAAAAGCTAAGCATACCTACTTTCGTGTATTTATACGTCAAATCATTTGATCTGCGGCTTAACTTTCTATAAATAATATCAGTACCTATACAAAATAACACAAATAAGTAATAGCATGGAAAAATGTTATCAATGTGGACCGCTAGAATATCCAAGTGTCTACTAAAGTTCTCGTAACTATATCCCTCACGTAAAGCCTGCCAGGATGTTCACAATACATCCTGATGAGGCCATATAAACCTCTCCTTCATCAGAGTACTCGACCTGTAAATTGTCACAGTTCCACTTGGCGGCGTTATCGACGTAGTCCTTCTATGGATCCAATTAGTCCTTAGTAATACGTCCAATCAATTCTATATAGAGGAACTTTTGTTGTCAATTATTCCTTTTCAGAAACATTTTATACAAACAATTTTTACATTTAGGCCAAGATGATTGCATTTATTAAAATTTTAAACACGATTCTGAATCTAACTTGGATTCAAATTTGATTCGAAATTCCGACTCTGGAGTATTTGAAAGATTCGAATCGGGTTCGAAATTTCGAATCCCAATGAATCCCAGATTCTGGATTCTAAAGAAATTTTCAAAATTTTAATTCAAAATTTAAACTTTTGAATATAATTAAACTTATTATAGGCACAACATTTATTCTTGGTTAAAATATTATGATTAACAAGGTAAACATGGGATCATATTTACCTTTTAATTCATTCGAAAATATGTAATTAAATATTGGATTAGGGATCGATTAAAAAATGTCCAAAGCATGATATTCGATTAGGATAATTTTAGCACCGTGTTTAATTACCCTTTGAGAGATATGCACACGCACTAATTACGTTAGTGTGCAAGGTATAAGGTAGATTGAATTTAGAGGAAGTGTATCCGCATTTGCATTATGAGAGAGTGGAAAACTATTCAGTATAAAAACTCAGTACAACCGGCCGAGATCTCCCCGTCACCAGCAAACCAGACCAGTCCACCACTTATTATGTTCACAGTCCAATTCACCTGATCTAGAATAGAACTATGGCCCCCAGCTATAGTAAAAATATGGTAACGTTCACTGATCTAACTCTCCCATTAAGAAATGTGATGTATGTGCACTTTGCAGTCTACAATGCAGTTTGAGAAATACAGATATATATGATTAAATAACTAAGCGATTTTTCTCAACAACGATTCCCGTACTTAAATCCAACCGGTTTAAAATTAAACCATATGTGCCCAAAAATGTCAAATTTCAAAATTATTTAAAGGAGAAGCCGCTCTTTCAGAAAACAACCATTATTTTGGACAGCAATTTCATTTTTTTTTAAATAAAATCATTTACTTTGAGGTTTATCCCAACAAAGTTTACAAACCATTTCAATAGCAAAATCACAATCTATACCATGAATATGGTCTGAAACCCCTTCTGGAAGGCCTTATTTCGTACGGAAATTCTACTGCATAGTAGTATTTTGGTAGGACAGAAGACCTTTCAAAACTGGCTTCTTACCAAAATCGGGGTCTATATATATATATATATATATATATATATATAT
>CABFVX010005205.1:0-17823 GCA_902151425.1 Timema shepardi | reverse complement strand
GTTTCTATTATGACATTAGGAACCCCTGTCTTAATAGCGTATATCTACCTGTGTTCGTATTCGGTAGCAGGTCCATTCCTACAAACTACTCCAACAGCCTTGAGAGGGTCTGTACACGACGATCACATAAACACGGACCGACTGTTTGGACCTGCAATGACGTCAATTAATGCGTGTTTGACCGTCTCACAATGGTCCTTACAGTTCGGACGTGATATATCCACACGCCCAAGAAGACGCGGACTTTGGAGACAACGCCGCGGCAAAGTGGACCAAGCGCCGGATCAATCAAGAAAGACACCGGCTATCCCAAATAATATTTTATCTTCTTTTTTATATTTCACAAGTACATGCAGATAAATGGAGGTGAGCCAACTTCGAGAACGATTCTAGGAATTATGACAGATTCAATATTGTTTCTTCATTAGGAGCATTCCACGGCTTGAGATTTGACCCCGACTGCAGGAGAAAGGACACTAGACAGTGAAATCCCCATAAAAATATATTTTAGAAAATACAATATATTGTCACGGTCAACATTGATGACATTTTACTATATTATTATCGTTATTCTATAGGTTATTCATAAGTGTCAGTCGCAGATAACATGACTTAAAATATGAATATAAAAATACTGTGTTGGTAACTTGTATACCTGTCGAAAAAAAGTCTCTTCGTATCTAAATTGGACTGTAGTCTTCTTTTACCCTGAAAGGTATCAAAATTACTTTGCTTGGTTCCGCTATGGTGTATCTAATAAATATAGGGCCATAGTGTAATCGGTCAAGGTACGACTACCTTGCTTGGTTATTCTTTGGTGTAACTCAATGTAAAGCGAATAGAAAGGTAGCGCCACTTGGATAAATTTGATTATGGCATATTTTAACATACCTTGATTTTGGTTGGAAAAACAATACATAAAATTCAAATATATTCGCTTGCGGTCAACATTGCAAACATTTCTTTATATTATTCATGCTATTTTATAGGTATTGCTAATATCTATCAAAAGTGGCAGCTGCAGATAACACGAATTAAGGCTTGAATTTATTTAAATGGTTTTAGTAACTTTAGTAACTAACTTATACTGTTCTTCCTACCGAAATCATACTAAACTATACTAAAACATCCACACATACATTTTTTAATAAGTAAGGTAATTACGTTGATTGAGCATTGGTATGGATTTTAAAGGTGTATTTATTATTTAAAGTTTCAAAATGTGAACTGATTTTTGACAACTTAATTTGTCTTCCATATAGTATTGTGTAGTTAACTCGCTGGCTTGTGTACTGAGTGACGTCACAAGCTCAACCAATCAGATGTCTTTCTCCATCTGGCGCTACCTTCTATTCTCTTTACATTGGTGTAGCTTATAAATAGAGCCATAGTGTAATCAGTCAAGGTAAGACCTTTCAAGGTAAACGGCGTATGAATACAAAGTGAAAGCGAGAATTTTTGGCAATAAATTGATGGAGAAAAAAAAACTATCAGCAGTTGTGTGGTAGAATGTACAGTAAATTTGCCTAAAGTTGAAAATCTATGGATTATTTTATGTAGACCGCATGTTACTTACTACCCGTCCGGGCTATCCACATATTTATACGAATAGGATAAGGATAAAGAAGATAGAATTTTATAGGAAATATAGCTGCTATTTATGTAGAGGAAAAATGAAGAAGCCTTTTGTAAAAAATATATAACTTTCTGTACAACCGTTTATGAATTGAATCACAGACCTTGCCATTTCCTGAAAAGCATACCAGACGAGACTGACGCCTTAGCCCATGTGGCCATTGGTGTTGTTCTACACTATATATATATATATAATATATATAGAGGAATATAATACATAAACATTATATATAATATAAAGTATATATTATTCGTTTATTTAAACGCAAAATCACTACCAATATTATTATTATTATTATTATTATTATTATTATTATTATTATTATTATTACCACCGCGTCTTACTACCCCACTACCAATAAAGTTTGTGTTTAAAATGAGTGAGATTTTATGTATACAATTATCTTGGTAATAAGTTTCAAATATTGGACTTAGCCCGTTGTGAAATCAATACTTATTTTTTTACTACCGAGGCGCTTATAATAATATTCTTTCTCATGTGGGCTGTAATTTGAATATTACGTCCACCATGTGCCTATCTTAATCGTTAAAACAATTGCTACGTGACTTGCGACGAGAATCAATGCTCGGGTGTGTTGTAAGGGTCAAATGGATAATGGCTTTGATATTTAAAAAAATGTCATTCAGCGTGAGAGCTTCTTAAACGGTTGCTCAAATATTCAGGCTAAAGAAAATAAAATAAATCCTGGAAGCGTTTTACGTCGTACTTTTTGAGTGATACATCCAATCAAGAACGCTCAATATGAATAACAAAGTTAGATCATAGAAGATAAAAACGTAAACCCAGTGACATGAAGTTTTTACTCTAACGATCTAAGGGTCTTACACAATACTTTTACATGACTTTACGTTCAGCCAATAAAAATCAAGTATCAAAAGAATACAACGATTATATCTAGCGTCGAATTTTGTACAAAGTTATACCCATATGTACTTTACACCAAGTACTCATACATCAAGTCATGTGATTTCTAGGTGTCACTTTTGATACATATTATCAATGCCTGTAAAATAACAATAATAATGACCCGATCCAGAGGACGAATAGTATAAGGCGCCACACTCGTCTTAGACTGGCCTGGTGTTGACAGGGAGACCGGGGTTCGGATATATGTCAGGTCTAATAAGGGTAGTGTTTCTTAAATGATTACTCACTTTCCTTCGACGCAAATGAGAGTATATTACCTCTAAGATGCTTCCTTCCTCATCTTTATCCCATTAGATAAACTATTATAATGTGTATAACCTGAGCAAGTAATAAGACTTGGTGATAATGATACTGTGTCCCTAAATGTCCCCTCACGTTCGTACTGTGTCCTTACATGTGCCTTCACATTCCTGTGTCCTTACATGTGCCCTGTACATTCCTACTGTGTCCCTACATGTCCCCTGACATTCCTACTGTCTCCTTACATGTTCCCTGACATTCCTACTGTGTCCTTACATGTGCCTTTACATTCCTGTGTCCTTACATGTGCCCTGACATTCCTATTGTGTCCTTGCATGTTCCCTGACATTCCTACTGTGTCCCTACATGTCCCCTGACATTCTTACTGTGTCCTTACAGAGCCCTGACATTCCTACTGTGTCCTTTCACATTCCTACTGTGTCCCTACATGTCCCCTGACATTCTTACTGTGTCCTTACAGAGCCCTGACATTCCTACTGTGTCCTTTCACATTCCTACTGTGTCCTTTCACATTCCTACTGTGTCCTTTCACATTCCTACTGTGTCCTTACATGTTCCCTGACATTCCTACTGTGTCCTTACATGTGCCTTTACATTCCTGTGTCCTTACATGTGCCCTGACATTCCTACTGTGTCCTTGCATGTTCCCTGACATTCCTACTGTGTCCCTACATGTTCCCTGACAATCTTACTGTGTCCTTGCATGTCCCCCCACATTCATATTCTATTATTATCCTAGTGTAATTATTAATATAATATCTTTGTCAAAGAGAAGTGTAAGGTGATTGACTGCACGTTACACTATTGTAGGCAATAGCGTATCTTCACTAACATATGCTTATAAATCGGGTCGAAGAGCTTTAAAAACACCGCCGCGTTAAGTTTATGATCCAGTTAACATGTGGATCTATATCAGTTATCAGCTGTTCCGCTATTGTGTGCTGTCAAGCTGAGAAAACTCATTACTACAGCATTACTCTCTCACATGTATCGTACAGGTTTTATCTGTCATGAAAAAATATTACGTTAGCAGTATCAATCCATGGCAGACACATAATGTGGCAGAACTGTGTTCCTCAAACCGTGGTACGCGAAGGATTAGAGGAGGGATGACTAGATATGCGAAATTTTACGTTTAGAAAAATTACCAGAAAACTTTCCTTAGTTTGTTCCCGAAAAATATCCAACTAATATTTTATGAGAAAAAAAAAATCCAGCCATTTAAATTAATTACAATAAAGCAATAACAATCCCAGTTATATTCCCACACTCACGTATCGACAACAGCGCTTGGTGGTAGACTGTGTCACTAACGTCTAGTCTGCTACAGACCAGATATGTTCAAACCTCAACGAATACACTTCCTCTGGGATATATAACGATCTGAAAATTTGACAGGAAAATGTTAAACTTTAAGCACGACTTTCTCTAGGCCCTTCCGGCACAGATTTATCTGATTACCAAACCCTTCCTTCACCTCTGACAAGACATCTTGTGAATGTGGGGAATGCCAGGCCTCCACAGTGGTTCGGATTCCACGTTAAACTGTAGGTCCTCCATTTCATCTCACAATCACCCTACCATTACACATTAGAGTAAGTGCGTATAACCCGAACGGGTAGTAAGACGCGGTGCTAATAATAATATAGGCCCTTCGTAGCGAGTAAGTATTGTGACCGTCAAAAATATATATAAAATTCGAGATTTTGATAAATGTCGACGTTTCATGACCCCCTGTAACCGAAAAAGTAGTTTTCGCTATGCCGTCTGTCTGTCTATTTGCCTAGAATCTAAACCATTTTACCAATCGAGCTAAAATTCCCCATAAAAATGAGTTCGAATGTACTTTGCATTAACGTAAATGTCTAATTTTGATCATATCTCCACGACTATTTGAGATTCGAAACAATTTATCATTGTAAAATTGTAATAATATTAAAGATACAAATTTTTTACTTCAAATATATTTTTATAAAACCAAAAGTCTTCAAATTATTGATATATATATATATATATATATTTTTTTTTTCTTAAATGGAGGTTTTGGAAACAGAAAGTTGATTGTTAGGCTATTTAGTGAACAGAGATGTTACTTTTTATCAAAATGTTTAGGTGGAAGTGTATATTATTAGTTCAATCATGTTCTTTGGTGGGATGTGATGCTCTTTTTTTCCATGATAGTTCTGTAATAATGTATATTATTTCGTTTCACAAATATTACGAGTTTTAAGTAGGCCCCAAATGTCGCAATATTTAGATGAAGTAGAAAGTCTTATGTGGAGCATCGTGCCATTTATTTCATTTAAATAGCCGTAAGGGGTACATTGGCTAGGCCATGGCGCCAAAAAGGGTACACGATTGTAATAATTTGGAAAAACACTGTGCTATAGTATACATAACTGTGATATTTTATCACAAGTCACATTAAACAATTTTTTTTTTCATTTATTTTAGTTATGTATATAACGCGTACTTTCTGAACAGACTAATTAGATCAACACACGAGAATTTCTATGAGCGAGAATTAAAGTGCCTACCAATTTTGCCGGGAAAGGTATCTTCACATACCTTCCTAGGTTCTTTTACATGACACAATTGACATGGGAACAACGGCTTCATGTCCCCTCCGAAGGAAGTTGTGCTACGGATTTGTATTGCTCAAGAGAAATCTGTTGACTACGGTCGGGTTTGAACCCACGAACATTGGATCGTGAGGCGAGCACTTTACCCCAAGATCACTGAGGTTGACTTGCATGAATCAAAATGGGAACATTAATTTTTATAGTATTTTTTTTTATTCCATCGTATTTTTCTAGCCCCGCATGTGTTTAGGAAGAAGGAAAAAGCAATTTATGAAAAACAATCTCCATTAAACCAGCCCAGGATTCACATAACTCCGGCTTTCCCGTCACCATCAACTAGATTGGATGAGCCTGGCATTTATTCCGCGTGCCCACCGATGCAATTAATCATATAACTAAAGCTTATGAAAATTTCTTTTTTAATAAAACAATCTTTATTTATCCAGACTTACTATCTACAAGTATTAAAGGTGTTAAATAAGATAACGTTTACTAATTAGACATTGTTTTAGTGACATAGTAATAAAATATAATTGTCCCAAAATAAAATATTAACAAGGTTATCACAAAATTTAAAATATCTCACTCTAAAGAAATGACATCTAGAAACAGTTTTCAAATAATGCCGTGTTCCTTGTTGCCAAACCATTGAATTTTAAATATAAAAACTGAATACATTAATCTCAACATTTCGTTTGAAGTTTTTGTATTCGTTTCATTATGAAATGCAAACGAACTCATACAGTTCATTAATCTGGTGTATATTTTCAAGTTAAGGTCGTACAAGCGACTTTTGGAATTGTTTATAACTCTTTTTTTTTGTAGGGGGCAGGAGTGACTATGTGGGCTCTCTTGATTGACAAACGTTTGAAAAATAATACACAGTACTTTATTGTGGACCTTCCTAAGCAATACCATAAAAAAAAAATCACCGCGTCTCAGAGTCGTTTCACACGAGGCAACTATCGCTCTGCTGACTATCATAGAGGTAGATTGGAGGTTCCTTTCGCAATAGACTCGACTACCGGTGACAGGGAGATCGTGGTTCAAATTCTGGTTGAGGATACTGAGGTTTTTTCTTCCAAAATGGCTTTCCGCTTTCTCTTAACCAAAATGTGGGTGCACTTCCTCCTAATTAAACATTAAACACATTGGTGAAAATTAGTACAATGGAGTACAACCCGAATGGAAAGTAAGACTCAGTGATTAGATAAAAATCATCAATAAATAGGAAAATATTTTTTCATGAAAATGTTAGAAAAGGTCAACAACTAGGGATGTGGTATCGAAAGAAAAGTATCGATACTGTACTCATTAAAAGTATTGGAAGAAAAATATCGATACCGTACTAGTATCGAAAGAAAAGTATCGATAACAGTAAGTATCAGTATAGAAATTTTAATCTGGATTTTTTTAAACTATTATTATTATTATTATTATTATCACCGCGTCTTACTACCCGTTCGGGTTATACGCACTTACGCTAATGTGTAATGGTAGGGTGATTGTGAGATGAAATGAAGGACCTATAGCTTAACGTGGAATCCGAACCACGGTGGAGGCCTGGCATTCCCCACATTCACAAGATGTCTTGTCAGAGGTGAAGGAAGGGTTTGGTAATCAGATAAATCTTTGCCGCGACCGAGGATTGAACCCCGGCCGCCCGCACAGAAGTCTGACACCTTACCCCTAGACCACCAGGTCACCCTTTGAACCAGTAATAATAAATAATAATTTCAACTTTTGCATCATAATAATTGTATGTTTATACCTATTTAAATACTGAAAATTATACTGATTTGACCATATTGTAGTAGGTACACCTAGGTCTTCCGCGTTTATATGATGTATTGTAACTCGGAAGGTATGATATTATATAGTATTATGGATATTATAAAATGTTTTACCATACCAGCTAGAGTTCTTCTTTCTTGTCATAGAGAAAATGAGTGAGAAATGAGAACTAGTGTCAATTGTTCTTCCTCCATAGTCCACCCGAGTAAACATTCAATCACAACATGAGTGAAAATAACAAAAAAGTTGTTTCTTTCGATACCAACCCGATAATGGAGTGTAAGTACTAATATCAATAAAAGTATTTAGTAAAAAAGTACTAGCATCGAAAGGAAAATATTGATATTAGTAAAGTATCGATACTTTTTTTAAAATCCCTATCATCAACAATGTTTATTTTAAACCATAGTTTATTAATCAAGAGAGCACAAAATGGTTTTCCGACTAAAAAAGTTAAAACTAATTAAAAATAGATTTATACACCCTCACATTTTGAATTTTATATTCCTATATTTTATCAGTACGAAATTGTATTTTACTCCAGTATCTCCAACTTAACTAATCGAGAACAGATAAAGAAACACTTAAAGAAAATATATTTTCATAGAGTGTGTTTTATTATGGCTTGTTATTTAAACAAATGTATCGTTATAAAACTAGTAACATTAAAATAGCGCTGATCATCTGATAAGATAGTGCCGGAAAGTTCCGCATGGCGTGCCATCGTAAGTAGCAGGGACTACCAACATTATACGAGTTAATTATTACAGGTTGCTTCTAGGGAGATATTTCTGTATGACTGAACACGATAAGGTCTCACGATATATTGCGAAATGCACATCTTCAACCTAGAGGGCCTTTGTTTGAATCCAGCAGGTGCATGCAGTCAAAATTATTATAAGCAGAACCTTATCTGACAGATAGCAAAGCAGATTTAATTTCACGTTTTTATACGTCAAGTCATGTTATCTGCAGCTGTCACTTTTGATGTATTTTATCAATACATATATGGTAAAATGCCACAAATGTTGACCGCAACGAAATATGTTTGTATTTTCTAAATTTTTATTTATTCCAGATGCCTTTTTAAAAGGGCCTTGCTTTGAATTCAGCAGGTGCACCATATTATACTGTTTAATTGTTTGAATAAGAGCTGAAACCTAGTCACATATTGAGTTTTTCCCTCAGAGATTGGGTCTAGCATTGAAGTTGTCTGAAGTATGCTGTGTTAGGTTAAGTTAGTAAAACACGTTGTTTATATAAATAGCCCATTGCTACTTTGATGATCTTCCATCATCCCCCCACCCCCGGGCCATACGCATTTTAATTACACTAATGGGGTAGGAATGATGAAGGTAACATTTAAAGGAAATGTACCGGTATTTGCATGTCAGGATAGTGGGGAAACATTCAGGAGAACCCATCTTCAGTACCTGTTCAAGATTTTAACCCAGATCTTCCCTCCGTCAGAAAACCAGTTTAAAATTAACCATTTAGTTAGCGTACCAACAGTCATTTTGATATATTACTATTATTAGGTGTTATTACTTTCGACAGGCCTGTTGCCTTGTCCAAATTTACTCCTGTCAGCAGCTTCCTTTTTTATACCTTGAAACTTTATATTCTTTCCTTGTTTAAGGACATCGATCAGTTGAATTCGTGTTTTTTCTGGTCCTTTTCTCTTTTCCACTTTGCCTTTTATGAATTATTCAACCGATAAGAAGATATTTCTTCTCATTATGTGACCCATTCAGTTGGCCCTTATTATTAGAATCACCTTCTGATTGGCTCTCTCTCTCTTTCTTCTTTTTAGCGTAAGCCATTAAACTTTGTCATCTAGACATTCCTGGCAGTTGGGGCACTATATAGGCGCGGCTACTTGGACCGATGATGATGATAATGATGGTTATATCGGTGCCAATAAAAGTCTTAAACCCGTCTTAAGCTTAATTAACCAGACCATGGAAACCATAGAAACAATAACTCCCCTTCGGAGAAATATACCTGTGGTACCGCCGTAAATTGAACCAGGGACCTCTATGTTAGCAGCCAGTAGTTCTGACTGTTAGACCAAGAGGTCGGCCGGTTCTGTTTTCATTTACTCTTGTTAGAAATAATAATATTTTAAAATAATATTGAGAATAATTTTTTTCTGAATCTTTTTTTTAAGGCATGTGAAATGTGCATCTGTGAATAAAATGATTGTTTTCACTTGACAAAGTATTATTTCTGACGGTATAGTATCGTATTTGCAAACCTAATGCCATTTTTATTTTTATATTATTTACTTAACACCTCGTCTTACTACCCATTCGGGTTATATACTTATTTACTAATTGAGCTAGTGGGTCAGGGATAAGGAAGGTTGAATGTAGGTGAAATGTACCCGCATTTGCGTGGAGAGAAGAGGGTATAGTATATTGAGAGAGTGATGCCTTAGACCATGCGGCCACTGTCCGAAGAGGGTAACCTAATGTGGCCCGGGCAGACGACAGTAGTTGGACATATTTTCCAAGGTCGGTCGGGAACAATCCGGTTGTGTTAATATCCCAGGTAAAGGTCTTGCGATGAGAACCACGTGCCGGTGATTCCCCGTGTGTGTTGTCACACAACGCCGGAACACTTCCTTCCTGTCGCCATCACACAAACAATCACTGTCACGGTCAGCCACATGTGTTCACTGGATCCTATCAACTCATTAACATCTCTCGCTTGGAGGAACAACGCTACAAGTCGTGCACAAATTTAGAGGAACAACGCTACAAGTCGTGCACAAATTTAGAGGAACAATGCTACAAGTCGTGCACAAATTTAGAGGAACAACGCTACAAGTCGTGCACAAATTTAGAGGAACAACGCTACAAGTCGTGCACAAATTTAGAGGAAAAACGCTACAAGTCGCGCATAAATTTAGAGGAACAACGCTACAAGTCACGCACAAATTTAGAGGAAAAACGCTACAAGTCGCGCATAAATTTAGAGAAAAAACGCTACAAGTCGCGCATAAATTTAGAGGAACAACGCTAAAAGTCGCGCACAAATTTATAGGAACAACGCTACAAGTCACGCACAAATTTAGAGGAACAACGCTACAAGTCGCGCACAAATTTGGAGGAACAACGCTACAAGTCACGCATAAATTTAGAGGAACAACGCTACAAGTCGCGCACAAATTTAGATAACATTGTTATACTGTTACGATTCAACTAAACCTCCACCCCTCTTTTTCATTAAAAAAGATATGACTATGAAAAATATATGTCGACAATGTGTATGTAAATTATCCCCGTTATATAGTATTGTTTGTCTTAAGTAAAAATAAATGATACGGTGCACCGCACATACCTTCTCTTGCCTTTATCTTAAAATATACATTTACTAAAAACTCGTAAGAATTGTGAAACGAAATAATAGGTCCATACATTGTTGTAGAAACTTTACACCATAGATCATAAATGAAATTAATAATATACCCTGTTACCTACTTTTTCTATGGCGTTAGGAACTAGGAATATTGTTATAGAAAAAGTATAAGTTTCAAATTAATTTTCAAAGACCTGAATTAAAAAGTGTATATATTTGTTTATAGCTAAGAAATTATTGGTTTTATTAAAATATATTTCAAATAAAAGAGTTTTATCTTTAATAGTACTACAACTTTACAATGAGAGCGTATTTCGTATCTACGCAATTAGTTGCGGAGAAACGATGAAAATGGGAAAATTTCCTCCATGTAAAGTACCCTCAAAGTAATTACAACGAGAAAATAAAATTTCCATATTTTTTATAACGATAGACAGTGTCTATATAAATATAATTTAATCAAAATAGTTAAAGCGAGTTTCGAGAAAATCAACTTTTCTCTCTTTTTTGCCCTTCAGTAAACTACGGAACCCTTAAATTTAAGGTTGGATGTCAAAATTAAAACAAAACAAAACGGGAGAACCTCATGAAAACCCAGAAGATACCAAGTTTTATAGCCCAATAGGTAAAATAGTTTCGGCTCTAGCTTGAAGTACATATACAGACGGATAGACAGGCAGACGACGGCCTTGCGAAAACCAGCTTTATTTTGGTTACATGGGGTCATGAAACGTCTACATTTTTAAAAATCAAAATCTCGAGTTTAATTTTTTTGACGATCACAATAATTGTCTCTCGAGTTGTCTAGAAAGTAAATATAAATATTTGTTTATAACTTATAAATTATTGATTTAAAAAAATATATTTCAAACAAAGGCGTTTTATATTTAATAGAACTACATATTTACAGTAATAAATTATTTCGCATCTCAAATAGTTGCGGATATGTGATAAAAATGGAAAATTTCTGCTTATATGTAAAGCTCTCTTGAAGTCGTTTCCATGGAAAAGTGAAAATTGCCATTTTGTTTGTAACGTTAAACAGTATTTCGATAAAAAAAAATTATATAATTAGAATCGTTAGAACGACTTTAAAGAAAATCGATGTTTTTTCTTTTTGTCCTCCAGTAAACTACCCTTAATTTAGGGTTGGCTATATAATTCCGAAAAACCCTTGGGGGGACCTTACGAAAGCCAAGTTTTTTTTAGTCCGATCGGTAAATTAGTTTCGGTTCTAGTCCGAGATACAAACAAATGGCATCGCGAAAACCACTTTCTCGATTTCAGTGGGTCACGTCGACATTTATCCAAATCTTGAGTCCGAATTTTTTGACTATCACAATACTTCTTTCTTCGAGGGGTTGAGAGAAAGTTACTATATTGTTTTATAATCATTGATAATACAGATTTATCAAAATTGACAGCTGCAAATCACGTGACTTGATGTATGAATACGTGAAAGGAGGTCCATTACCTTTTTCTGTTATTTATGAAGGCCCTTTCTATGAAAATTAGACCTTTGATATATTCCGCTTTGAGTTGTTTTCGTGTTGGTTCTCGACTGCAATAAGTGTCGCCGCACCCTGATATTCCTGGTGACGTCACAGGTTTACGAGGTACCCCCTGGTGGAGAGTCAGATAATGCATCAAGGCAGTAAACCGTAAAAGAGAACCCCATAAACCGCGTGCGTATTGGTGCGAGCCCAAACAGGAGCAACAAGTTGCTGCTATTCACGGAATTTTTTTTTGAGGGGGAAAGTGACATCTGAAAAGGTCTTTCTTTTCTACCAGGTTCCTACTATATAGAAGAGTTTTGATAATAGAAAGGACCTTTTAAGATGTCCCTTACTATGAAATTCAGTGAATAGAGTTAATTTACCCACTCCTTACCTTCATTCTCCCTATAGTTTGTTTACGAGGAACTCCCTCGCTATTTCAGATAAGACGAGTCGTATCCGGAGAAAAATCACCCAAGTCAACCCTCTTGCTCATCCAAGTTTCAGGGTTTGTATAGTTCATTTTTATAAGAAGGTCCTTTTAGAAAATTCAAACCTATTTTCATGCAGCCAACACTGATTACCTCTTACTTTATTATTCATATTATTTTATAGTTATTTTTCAGCACGGCATCTTACTAGGTCTACCTGTTCTGGTTATACACATATCTACTAATTACGCGAGTGAGTTAGTGATAAGGAATGTTTAATTTAGAGTAAATGTACTCAAATTTGCGTGCCGGGAGAGTGGAAAACCATTTAGGGGGGAAAACATCTTCAGTACACCGTACTAAACCCTGATCTTTCTATCATCGGCAGTCTAGTCTATTTTGAGATTGTCGACAAGACTATGTGGCCACTGAAGCAATAAATTTTATAGTTATTGATAATACATATCAAAAGTGACAGCTACAGCTCACATGACCTGACGTATGAATACGTGAGAGTAGATCTTTTAACTTTCATAGCTGTCAGATAAGGCCTTTCCATTGAAAAGTGAGCTTCATTAAAGCCCAGCGTAGATGTAGACTTTTGTGATTTCGTACTTTCCCAATTTCAAAAGATACTTTAGGCTATAATTCCTTTTAACCAATTGCCTGTAATTTGTATATAAAGTCAAGTTCTTCATAGTTGTACTAGATGTTTTTGTTGGTGATATTTTCACGAATCTGAGTCTCTCGAATACCAGAGTATTTGAGTGTCCCATTTTTACTTATAATAGGACCTTTTTAAAAATTGTCACCATATCACGTTTTTATTGATTTTACTTCTAGCATATCAAAAGTAAAATTTTTATCAGACTTTATAACCCATCTTTGATATGACTTATAATATTAATTACTAAAAGTTATAAAAAATTAATGATATCTTATTTTGATGTTAGTTAAAATTATTATAAATAAAGGCAAGCTCTATACATTGTAGAAGACTTGATATTCCAAAGAATGAAGGCAACTTGATGTTCTAAAGCTTGATTGAATACTTATTTCCTGCCTTTTTCCATCCATACTTGAGTTTTTACGTACTTTTTGCTTCTATAGTAAATAAAAGTAAGATTATGTATGATCCATCATCCAGAAACAAGACTTGTTACTTTCACAGGCCTGAAAACTTTTCCTTTTTATGCAGAAAAGAAGTTAAGCCGAATTAAATGCCAAGCTATAATGGCCGCTGAAAGAATATAGTTTTTGTTGACATTGTTTTATTAAAAGGGTACTGGGGAATGTTTAAGAATACATTCATAGGTTTATTTTGTTGATCACATTTTTAGATAACAAATTAAGGTATCGATTTATCCGATTAGCCGGTTGAACGATCCAAGACGTCACTCTCGCACTAGAATGGACTGATTGGTTCGAATACCGGTCGGGTGTACTGAGGGTGGTTTTCCCTAAATGGGTTTTCATTCTCCGCATATGCAAATGTGAGTACATTTAATATAAATTCAACTTTAATCATCCCTAATACATTAGTGTAATTAGTACGAAAGTGTATCAACCAAAACCCGCCTCGGTGGCGTAGTTGGCTAACGCGCTAGTCGTGTTGAGCTGCTCGACTGCTGAGGACGGGGAGATCGAGGTTCGAATCTCGGTCGGGTGAACTGGGGGTGGTTTTTCCTAAACGGTTTTCCACTCTCCCTCCACGCAAATGCGGGTTCACTTCCTCTACTCCACTCCTTCACAATTCCTAATCCATTAGAGTAATTAGTACTTAAAGCGTATAACCCGAACGGGTAGTAAGACGTGGTGCTAAATAAATAAATAAATATGTATAAAGCAAACAAGTAGTAAGACGTGGTTCTAAAAAAGACTTGTTTCTAAAAACATTTCCTGACCTAACTAAACCTAATAGCATTCATTTGGTGGACGCATGAAAGGTGGAAAAAACAAAAGCGGCGAAAAATGTACGATATTAGCGAAGCGGAGAGTGGGTATGACGCGGGTGGTGGGCAAGATCAAGGCAATCCCCCCCCCCCCTCCTACTTCCCTCCTTTAAGTTATATTCCAGTCTGATCACATTCTATCAAACTACTCGTGCACCGTCTGGTCCGAGCTGTTGAACTTTATTGGACTGTTCTGGAAGTTTCCGCACAAAACTGATAAAAGCTCACCGGGACAAGTTTTTATTGGAGCTTGGCTTCACACGATACGCGTTTCATCAGGAACATCGGAAATATTTTTATACTTGAGTCGTGGAATACAATAAAATAAATCTGTTATCACACGCTATTTGGGAAAATAATAACGATTCACTTTGAGGTACAGTACTTGCACTCTCAGAGAGATCATATCAGCACGCGACTTAAAAACTAACTTAAATTCTAGAATAGACACAACACCCAGAGCTCCACCGTCAGTTAAGTCATCACTGTAAAAGGGGAAACTCACATTTCACCAATTATAAATTGATCTGTCATGCCAGTAATTAAACCCGGATGTAGGCAGACACGCTCTCGACTGAGCTAACGTGTCGAACCTACATATCCTACAACGATTAGTGAAATACTGTGTGGATGGATAATGCAATGGTGCATCCAGAAACTTACTTTAGGAAAATCGATCATTCAAGTCTCAGACCAGAATGCAGTTTCGGAAAGAGGTGCTATTGTAGGTGGGTAATTGGGGAGATTAAAGCCCCCTAACCACTGGGGAGATATTTTTTTATGAATATCAAACTCCTCTAAAAATCTATTTTGGGTGTTTTAAATAACCAAAGGCTGCGATTTAAGATGAGGATGTAGGGAACGCAAGTTAAGGACAATGTTTTTGCAATTTTTTTTGCAAAGGTTTTTGGCCAAAATAAAAACGATGCGCAATTAGAAACATAGAGTTTAATTTTCTTCACATGGTGATATAAACAGTTATTAATTATTTGTCAAAGGTGTCCTGAAATTTAATTAGTACTTTTAATTTTAATTTTAAAAGTTTTTCATCTAATATCGCTTAGCTCTTGACAGATATTTAACAACTGTTGATATCACAATGTGTAGGAAATTAAACTCTATGTTTCTACTTTCCCTCGCGTTCCTTAAAATCCTACTTTAACAGTTTTAGGTGTCCTTTGTTTTAAAGCTATTATTTCTGTTATTCTTCATGTTGGTATTCTTAGGATCGATTTTCAAGTTTGTAATGAATCATGTACCGTTTGAATATGAAGAAAACTTTGTCTTAGAATATAGTCAATATCTCCGACACATCTTTAGTGCTCTATAGTTTAGTTATACTTTAATTTAAATTTATATAATTTGCCGTTTTTTGGGTGGTGGTGATGGTCAAATTTCCTCTTTCCCCTCTCTGGGTGCTTGGGTTTTTTTTATGTGTATGCATCGCGTATTACCACTCTTATGTAGGGAGAGAGGGACACCATTTTGGAAACCACCCCCAATCATCGGTTCTAGTTATCACAATCATGATTCAATTATTTATCATGAGCAGATCATGCGCCAAATTAATGAAACAAAATATTAATTTCAATTTTCCTTATCGTCATGAATGATACAAATGTCCACTAAATGACGGAAATATAAACCAGATAAATAACAAAAAATGTCTTATCTAGTTGGTTTCATTGAAGAGAACTGAAGTCACAGTCCAATTTTCATAACTAAAGCCGAGAGCAAATAAAACCAATGGCACCCCTTGAAAACTGTTGTTTAAAATTTGACCGGATTCTTATACTGGTACTCAAACTGGTTACTAGTTTTAGTACTGGTTGCAAACTAATAAAAATAAAATACGTTTTTATTGTTACAAATTTGAAACATATTTTTGATAATAAATTTGGCGGCCATGCCACGCTCCCCTTCTGCCTCATCACGGCTTTTCTGGCCGCTAGAAAAGTCACTAGATCTACTTTTTTCACGTATTCATAAGTCAAGTCATGTGATATGCAGCTGTAACTTTTGATAGATATTATCAATACATATTATAAAATAACAATAATAATAATATAGTAAAATATTATCAATGTTAACTGTAAAAATGTGTTTGTATTTTATAAAAGTGTCTTCCTACCAAAGTCTTACTATACTTGTTTCCATCCTCGGCTTAACTTGCTAACAAACATATTCCCGACTTAATAACGTAAGTGTTTTATTGTAAACATACACTTGACTGCAATTAAGATAACATTTTGGAAACATTGAATATATTCTTCTTTCCCCCCAGCTCAGATAAATACAGAAGATCGCCACCTAACTGAATCCCCGCAATCAAGAGGTAAGCCTCTTTCCCTGAATCAGACCATATGATATGTATTCATCTTCAGTATTATATAATTTGTCGTTACATTTACTCATATTCACTTTCTCATGTAAAGAGAAAATATTTAACCGTGAAAATTGTCAGCCTCAAAATGATTTACTTTTATGTGCCCAACCCCTTTAGCCCCACACCAAAGAATATCTGAATTGACAACTAACAGAATTTACAAATAACCGAATTAACATCTATCTGAATTGACAACCAACCGAATTGACAAGTAACCGGATTGCCGCATCTAACGCAATGTATTCCCGTCTCTTCTTTGTCTCTTTTTCGTAGAAAAAACATTGTGTTGATAAGCATATGAAACACTTCAAATAAAAATAAATGGTACGAAACTCCGCAGGGTCTTTCTCACTCTATTGTTTAGAAATGTAGATGTTTACTCAAAATTCTTAATATAATATACACTAGCGAGCCTGAGAACAAATTATGCTATACATACGTAAAACATTTTTTGACTCACGGTTTTAAATTTTATAATTTTATTTTTAAAGAATTAACGTTTTCATTTGTACATTAGGACCAATAAAAAATATCAAGATTGGGTCTTCAAGGGTCAACCCTTCGTACTAAAATCTTGACTTCCGGTTAAAATTTTCGGCATTTTTTTTAGGTGATGCACATCTTATGGTAATCGTTGCTATTAAATTTATCTTTTATAAATCTTTGATGCGCGGTCATTAGGGCTTAAGTCAAAAATATGAATTTTTCAGGAGAGCAAAAGCAAAGTTCAAAGCATTATGTAAAATCTAATTATTGATATTATTTGTAATTTTAATTTTTATAAAACAATATAGTAGTAAGACTATCTGAAGCATAAATTTATTTCTTGTCTGATCATTCCTGATTCTGTATTTTGGACTTATTTTGACTTATACCCTTTTGACTGCACACCTTTTCTTGAAGTACTTTGGCTTTAGTTGTGTCTATGTTACACAAAATAAGCTCACTAAAATTTCAAACGCAATAATAATAAT